>CAJNIZ010037591.1:0-55315 GCA_905231905.1 Symbiodinium pilosum
GGTCAAGAAAAGCGAGCGCCGTAAGCTAAACCTTGGGTTTCGTAGGCTACCGTAAGCAAATTCCTTACCGTCAAAGAAACCGGATGAGAGTTTTGATCCCTGCTGACATGTTATTGAGGATTTGTTTGCACCCCTGCGGTGTTTCACCATGGATGCATGATCTGCAAATGATGGCTGTTGAGCAGGAAATGGCTGTTGAGCAGGAATCTCCACGCATTCAGCCTCTGGTTTTTTTCGCCATGTGGAATGTAGAGTGCTGCGTGAAATGGTGTTGTGGCATCTTGTTCTCCACTGCATCAAGCGCAGGAAGATGTCACTCCTTGTCATTTGCGCCTCTGACCCCTGGGCCCAAGCCCCTGCCTGCTAATGCTCGCCAAAACTGCTGCTTGCTCGTCAGTTCTGGACCTTGCGCCCAAGGTAGTTTATTCAGATTTTCTGACCTTGCAAGTCGTCCAATTCCCCTACTGCCCCTGCAGGTTGAGGCTAGGAGAGATGGGAAAAAGTTGTGTTTGCCTACCATGAATCACCGGGACCACATTGGGACTTCCAGTTGGAGGCTTCGTTTCCTCCAGCAGCCCACATAGGCCCAGAGCCCCTTGGAGCTTCACTTTGCCTGGGTGTCCTTGGCGCATTTTGTGCTTCTGAAGCAGGCCCTAGGCTAGGCTTGTAAGGCAGGGTCGTGCGAGTCCATGTTGCAGACCTTGCTCTGGGCGGCTGTAGCATGAAGCAACGTGGATGGATGCGACGGACGATCCGACCTTCTTGCCCTGCCATCGTATTTCAGCTCGTTTTGCATTGGCAGCGTGCGCGCCCATAAAGGCCTTTGTTGGGCTTTGCGACTGCCGGGGCACTTGCAGCGCCTGCCAGGCTTGTCAAGGCAGCAAGCTCAAAGAGCAGGTCTAGAGCTTTTAAGGAGACATAGAGCTCTTGAAAGCTGTTAGGCATGTGGAAAAGGCACAGGCTCTTGATCGTGCTTGCTGCTACTGCATGGCGTGCGCGACAGCTTTTTGCATCTGAAGAGTGTAGATTTCGCATCAAAGCTGGAATCCTAGTTTGCTGCAGAAGGCAAAGGTGCCACTCCGCACAGGCCATGATGTGCAAGATTACCCATTGTTGAGCTCAGACAATGTCCTCGCTGCTGCATGCCCCGACCTGCGAGCAAAGCATGCGCGGGAAGGATCAAGCACTGCCTTGTCGAGAAGGATCCAGCAATGGCATGTTGTTTTGAAGGTTGATGATGGCCGGGTGCGCTGCTGATGTGCAAGAACTTCCAATACCCTTTGCACACCAGGCATGCCATCTGGGGTATCAGTGTCTGCGGCCATCAAGTTCTGTTGACACATGTTTGCGCCTGTACCATGAGATTTCAGGCGAGCAGGCCTACCACCGTTGTGATGCCTGCCCAGCAGCACAGGCACGTGCTCCACCAGGTGCAACATGAGCTCGATTGCGGTGACTTCGGCTAGTATTGTCTGCTCCTTGACTTGCGGTATGGTCTGAGTTCGCAAAGTTTTGTACTGCTGGTCCATGCATGTGCCGTGTATAAGCTAGACACAAAAGTTACAGGCGCAACTCAGCCTCGTGGATGGTTTGTTGAAGGGCTGGCTTCAGTGCTGGCTGAGTTGCAATGCGGCTTGAGCTTGCAGCAGCTTGGTTGGAGAAGTGGAATGCTGACTTGTGTGATATGACTGCAGCTGCGGTGCAAGTCAGGGCGCAAGCCCCGCATCCAGTGCTGCAGGCTTCTACTTGCAGCTCTTTGGCTATTCTTGCGTGCCAGTATCTCTTGCCCACGGCTGTCGCAGCACAACCTCATCGCATCTTTGTGATGAGGGTTCACCATATGCAGGGCTCAATTGCAATAGACTTGTCTCTAACTGGAACTTCACGGGGCTGTCAGCTCGCAGCTGGTAACTCATACATGTGCTCACCAGAATATGGCACAATCAGGAACAGGGATTACGTCGCCTCTGGAAGGGTTTGCAGGTGCCGCTGTCCCAAGCAGCTACGAAGAACCATTCCCGGTGAAGCTCCCGCAACTCGTCGGGGAAGCTGTCTCAAACTCGTCAACATCAGCGGTGCAGATTTGTGCGGGCACTGGGCCAAAACCAGGCGAATGGCAGTGAGAATAACCCAGCTGCATTCCACCTGAATTTCTCAGATGTTTCTGTGGTTGGTGTTTAGTTCGTGGCTTCAGTCCACTGGCCAAGTTGTTTGGTCATCATGGATGGACCCAACTTCCAGACATGTCACTGCTGCTTGCCTGAGGCAGGAGGCGGAGGTGGGTGTGACGGGCTCGTGCCTGGGTGCAGCTTTCGCTTGACGATGCTGACCCTTCAGGCGCAGTCCGCAGTGGAGGGGTAACAGCTCCAGCTGATGATGCAGATTACTTTTGACCACCTCTGTACATCATGGGAGATGGCCCCTGATGTGGGCAGCCAACCTCACAGCACTTTTGTTTCCTTTTCGCGCAACCGGCTCTTGTGTCTAAGGCCTTGTATCTGTGCACAGCGTTCTCATTTCAGGTGACTGTCGATCTGATTTGGCGAGGTGCAAACACTCGAATTGTGTCCAAAGGTTGTTTGCATGCACTGCAGAGAGCTCAATTGTACGATTTGTGTCTTGACCCACTGAGGGAAGCTGCAAAGGATTACTTGTTTTTTTGGATGCCGTTTGCGCTGGGCAGCCGCAATTGGCAAGGCTTCAGGCTGGTGAGAAGCTAGCACACAAGGACTACGGCCTTTTCAGGCATGTGGTGAGAATCCCTGGTTCTTGAAAGAGTCACCTGGCAACTCCCGCTGCGCCATGTTCGCATGTGCGAGCACTGTCAAAGAAAAGTTTCGGGCACGCAGCTGCTGGCCCCATGGATGCCACAGTTGGTGTCTTTAGACTTCTGAGTGCGTAGCTTGTCCATGCAGCTGTTTCTTGGCAGGAACTACCGCCTGCATCTGGCCTCGTGTTCTTGCCTATAAGCTTCTCAAGTGGTTGACTGTCGACTCTGCCGCATTGTGGTGCGCTCAGACGGAGCTCAACTTACATGTCAGCCAGCAGCAAAAAGTGGAGGTAGGAAGCAGGCAAAACCCAAAACTGCCTGCCCGAGATTTGGTAAACTATCCAGTTACTACGTGCATGTAGGCACGTAGGTAGTTGTAAGTTGTCTACTCTGGTTTCTCCGCATTTGTGATTGGAATTCTTCTGAGTCAAGTCGACCCATCTCCTCTTTGCTGTGGAATGACGGCAGCCGTAAAATCTCGAGCAGGAGTACATTAGGTTTGAAGGCTGCGGCAGAAAAGCATTCTTGCTTTCAGAACTATTGGATCAGCTCTATGACGAGGAGGAAGCACAGGCCAGGAACTTGGATGCGATCCTGTCCGTTGTCACAAGCTGATATGTCTTGAAGAGGTCCACGATCAAGGGGCCCAGATTGGCGCAAGCGTTTAGCTTGCAGAAAAGCCTGAGCGGCTTGCCGGTGAACAGCTGCCTGATGCGCCAGCAGCCGCCAGCAGCTGTGAAGGCACCGCGACCCAGCCTGGTGGCTAAAAGAGCCCAACCTGGCCAGAAGAATAAATGCCCTTAATACCCTAAACCTGGAATCTTCAACTCCCTAAAGCCACGGGCATTGCCATGCAAGTGGCAAAAACTCTAAAACCCTAAACCATGTCACAGGCGGAAAGCTGTGACATGGTTCGGAACATCTTGACGTTTCAGGCTCCCGCAGTGAGGGCTCGCACCTGGTCTTCAAAGTGGGATGCGGATACAGATTCCAACCTGTACCTGAGGCTACCTTGCTGGTTTGGCAAAACCGCAGTGAATGCTTCTCTTGAGACTGTCGACCTTCAACATCGCACAAGACTTGGTTCGAAAGTGCTGAGGCATCTTTTGTCTTGTGCGTGTTTTGGCCTGCAGCATACTCCGTCTGGAATTGGCACGCTTGAGAGCAAGGTCTGCTGCATGAAGTGAGTCGGCGGAGCATCTGGAGATTCCAGTTGCTCCTCCATCCAGAGCCGCGTCAGATGCGCCGTCGTTGGCACTCGGCCCACCCACTCCCTCAATCCTGCATAAGGCTTGGTACCAAAGGAGCAGAATGGACATGGACACCGAGGGCCCGGCTTCAGCTTGGCGGCGATGGCTGCCAGAGGAGATGCTGGCTCCCAGCTTGTCCCGCGTCATGGCTTCCACACTATGATACGGACTCCACCTTGGGCAGCTTTGGCCAACTAAAGTACTACCGTCAACTTGTTGGCTGAGAACGAAGTGCACTTGCAGTTCTGCGAGCATCTCTGCTAAGAGAATCTAATGTAGTTGCAGTTCCGTGTTAGTCTCCAAGGCTTCCTCGAGTTTTCCATGCCGTAACTTCGTGACCTTGACCTGTAGTGGCCTGTGCATTTCTCCATCCCATCAATCGACACAGCTTGTAACTTTTGTCCATGCACTTCCAGAACTTCATTACCACAGCCAGCATATTGCTCGTCAAGCCTCAGTAGGCCTTGCCATTGATGTCTCTGTAAGGACGGGACCGCTCAGCGTCGCACGCATGCCTCCTGCGAATATTGTAGGCGCATTCTGCTTAACTTCAGACATGAAACGCTTGGGCCATGTGCAAAGCCATATTGAAGATGGCATGCAACATTTTGATGCGGTCATACTTTCCCTCGCAGATTGAAGTTGAACAAGCCATCCATACTGGTAGAAGCATCTGTATTGAAGGGGTTGAGAGGCAGGAGTCTTCTAAATCAGGGACATGATTTGAGGGTCCTTATCTTAGCGAGGAGCATAAAGTAACATTTTGAGGATGACATTTTGCCGAAGATGACGACCACAGACACCAAGCACGACTGCCTCAAGACATCTGGCCGCCTCTATTAAGACAACATGACTGATCTTCCAAAACTCTGATCTGCCAACGCTTTATTAGATGTCGGCTGATAGAAGCGCTCAGGCTTTCCTAGGCTTGAGCTCGCCCAATGATGACAGCGCTCTCAAACCTACACATCCAGAAGGTTGGGGCATTTCCCTTCGCAGGACCTTTCGTGGCCCCGGGACTGCTAGAAGGTATGACAAGATTTGGTGTATGGAAGTACCAGTCCCCAGCTCAGTTCACTCACATAATGAATTGTAGAAGCTGAGCCCATTATTACTAGGTTCCAACTTCAGTGCATGCTAGTAGGGACTAGAGTGTAGACCCTCCCCCACTTTGACACCTGACCAAGTGTTTAGATGACGGTGTGGCCCCATCCCCAGTTGATGCTAGCTACAAGTTTTCTGCCAGAGCGGGAAGGCTTCAGAGATCCGAAGCTTAAGGTTGGGACCATCTTGGGGTCGTGTAGGCTGTCAGCTGTCCCTTTGCTTGAGACGGGCTGGTTCTCAAGAGGGAGGATGTGCTCGCCTGACCAGCATGTGACATGCCTGGAGTCTGACACCTGGTAATCGCGAACTCGTAGTAGACTCGTAGCAGGATTCTTTTCAGTGCGGGTCAGGGCCAGCCCTCCGCGAATGCATGCTCGCATCTTACAATCTCTCTGCAACAAGGCAAGTTGGGGCGGGTAGGATATGTCCGCATCGAATGTCTGCGTACCAGGGAGCTGCCAAGCCTTGACGTCTGAAGACTGCAGGTATCGGTCTTCTTTTGCGCGCCAAGCCCAATCACGGGCCGCTGTGATCATGAAGATATAGCGGCCGCAAGTTGCGCACTAACGACCCCAACCAGATAGCCTCAGAAAGGCGCAGTTTCAAAGTGGCAGTCAGCCGTTTGGCCCTCCATTTTGAATCCATTCTGCGAGGTGTTGCTGAGGTCCGGGCAATATCTAAGGCGCAAAGAACAGGTCCAGGCGCGCCAGTGCAGGAAGCTACCCTTAAGCCCTCAGCCGCCTTTTCCTCCACCCTGTGTCCAATTTATTGCGATGGTAGCTGCATTGGCTAGTACCCTAACATCGGAGGCATTTACGTATGTCCTTAGACCCTGACGGTCCACCTGCTACTGTCTTGAAAGTAGCCCCCAATGCGATTAGAGTACTGAGCTGTTTCCGGTTTCGAAGGCTGGCAGCCACGCACGTTGATAGTTGCCGGCGACAGGCTTCCTGAATTGGGCCTGCTTGCAGGACTGCGGTTTTTGCAACGTCCATTTGTGCTGGGGAAGTCCGCGCCGTGAGTCTCTTCTGACCTGCCAGCAGTACGCATCGCTGCCCATAGTGCCGTCCGTCATTCGCCACCGCTTATTCTTTGTTTTGGCAATCTCGTTCATGCCAGACACTAGTAGGTCTGCCTGACTCTTGGTGTGCACCTTGGCTCATGCAGCCTAAGATGGCATCAGCAAGGCCTGACGCCGGCAGTTGATATTGGTCTCTTCCAGCACTTGTGCTGGCATGGGGCTCTGAGTGCTCCGATTCCTGCAGGTTATGTGTGTGCTTCTTGAGTCCTCGGTCGCTGGTCTTTGGGGTAAGCAAGCCTGGGACGGGGTGCTGTCACGACAGCTTTGACTTGAATCATCCATGAACAGGTTCAGTTCCCGGAGCCCTGCAAAAAAATCAGGGTAGTTGGCGAGGTTGAGCCAGTTTCCTTTGGAACGAGTGTCTTGCTCAATGGGGGGCATGCAGCCATTGCTGACAGCAGCCTGCTTTGCGCACCTACGATCATCTTTGCAGCGCGGGGGTCAGAGGCGCGTCTTCCGGTCATCAGGGGCTCAGTGTGCGGCATGTTCAACGGGAGCAGGCCTACATGTCAATGATGTAGGTTGCGGCGGTGTTCATCTTAATTACCTTGCTGCAAGACGCTAATCCGCTAATCCTGCGGCCAGGGTGCAAGACTTGTAGTGACAGGACTTGAGAACCTTGAAGGTCAAGCTGGTGAAGTAGCTTCTTAAGAGATGACCTGTACATGGGAGCCCAGCATGTGAGATGAGGCTGCTACGGCTGGAACCTCATCCGTTTCCCTGACGTGTGTTTTGCCAAGACTGGCCCTGCGCAGATGTTGTGCTCTTGGGCTTCATGGTTGATGAAGGAAGAACGTGCCGGGTTGCACTCGGAGCTGGACTTGACTCAAAGGCATGCCCCTCTGACAGTGTCTAAGTTTGGTCGTGCGTGCGCGGAAAGCTCCGGAACTTCGTGTCTAGTAGGAGCTTCTTGGATGCTACGGGTGCTAGGGGATGCCGACACAAGCTTAGGTTGTCACACCTGCCTCTGCCTTTCGTGCCAGCACTGCCATTAGTGAATGTATCGCCGCAGGCATGAGTCTACCTTTTGGCAAAGCCCGCATGATATCCTGCTGCTGAAATTCCGTGCTGGGAACTATCCGGCTACGCATGCGCTATTAGGGCACGGGCATTCCTCAATACTTGCAAAGAGCATGAGGTCACAAGGCCTGGACAGAACGGCCCTGTCTGGACGAAACGTCTACCTGTAATAGGGAAGTCTCCCTAGTGCCCGTCCAATCAAGTCGGAGTCTATCATGCCACTGTTGTTTATATTTATTTGTGTTTATAAGGTTCGCGCAGCGGATCCGCAAGCATCAGAGAGGAAGTGCAAGTGTCACACAATTCTCAGAACAATGCGCAAGATACCAAGGCTTCTCCACTTCCCTCATCAAGAGGAGCGGTCTGGACTCAAAATCTGCCACTGGCTTTGACCTAGAAACCTCATTCCGCACTCGATGCAAGCCGCCATGCCGTTTGGTCAAGTTGGCACGTGCTCATGGAATCAAGGTAGCGAGAAGGGGAAGTAGCTTGGTAGGTGGGATGCAAGAAGTTGTAGATCCAAAGCTTTTTCTCTATGTGGTCGTGCCACGTGGTACGACTTTATCATAGAGTGCTGTTCAAAGGAAAATATACATCTTCAAGTACAAGTGGGCCAGAAAAAAGGTACTCAAACCGCAAGTTTGGAGCTGAAACATTTTCCTGGCCTTTGCAGCTTTCGCGTGCCTCGCTGTTCGAGCAGAAGACCGCGCCACATTGTGCCAGTAATGCCAGCATTGCGATGCCTGCGCAATTCAACGTGCCGGGCTGGATAAGTCGTTTTTTGACCGGCAAGCGGTCGCATGATTAGGACAGTCGAGGTTGTAGCTTCACGTTTCAACCAATGAAGAGTTGGCAAAGCAAGGCGAAGCATGATGTTGCCATCCAGTTCTGCTGGAGATTGTGCAATACCCTTTCTGCAAGCCTGCTGATGTATCTCAATGTGGCCTTCCTTGCCAATGTAAAGCGGACTCGTGCCACATATATCTCTGGGCAAATCTTAGCCTGTACGTAAGTCGCAGCATACCCCGATGTTTGAGGCCACCTGATCTGTCTGGCTTGCGGCTCCGAACATGCTGGGTTAGTAGAGTTCGCTACGGTTGTCGTGCGTTCAGCTTTCAGCGTTTGGTGTTGCGCTTTCAGTACTTCACTGGCACAAGACACTAGTGTGATGCTTGACAAGCCGTGATGGTCCGTGCTGCTCGCAGCCAAGGTCTCTGTAGATCTTGTCTTCACAATGCAAGGGCCTGAACTACAAAAGGCGCGTGATTTGCAAGTTGTGGCAGCGCTGCCAACACAGCGCCCTTGTGGACTGTGCAGTCTAAACATGTTTCCGCAGTCCAGAAGTCCGACAGTGGAAGTGGTACCTAAGCGTGAATTGCTGGACCTGAGCATTTCGAAGCGGCGACAAACATTGCCGCACCATTTCACAGAGACTGTGGGCAAACGCTGCCTGCCTGAAGCTGGATGTTTTGCATGAGGCGTGGCAGCTGCTGTTAGACAGCTGCAGGCATATGCCAAAAGCTAAAAGCAAAATCTTACCGATGCTCATCGGTCTGCACAAGACATGTTACAATCAGCGTCCATTAGGGGTTTGGCATATCTGGGCGCATCCCATTACCAATCTACATGCGGCCCATGTAGTGGAACCACGCTAGTCCCACTCGCTGTGGCAAAAGGTGTGAGATGAACTGATTTCGCACTGTCAAGTTCGGCAGATCTGTAGATTTGTGAGGCCAGATTTGCAGGGGTTGGGGAGGTCCAGTTGTCCCTTTCGACCTTCATGCATACAGTATGCAAGTTCTGTCCCTGTGTCGGGGATCTTGTACGGGGCTGCCTTCCACACTATGATGCAGAAATGTGGGGCGCACCATTTCCTTGACATGCCAGCTAATTTGTGGTCAGAACGCAGATTTTCATGAACACGTCGCTGATTTGTGTAGGCCCAGGCCCGGAATAGTGACCCACGCAGCCTGTAAGATTGCGTGGCCGCAGATCTTTGATGCCATGCCCCCATGCCTGGGAGCAGCACAATTTCAACCTGACTTGTATTCAGAATTTGGCTCCAACGCATGGCGCAGCAAATTGTTCAGCCGAATTTTGCTGCTCTGCGAAGCTCGCAGCAATGCCACATCCACATGGTACTGGCAGTTCCAGCAGTGTCTTATCGCGAAAGCTGTTACGAAACCCCTGTGTCGTTGTCGGCTATGGTCCCAACACAATCAGGATGCCATGACTTAAATCTACCGCCGGTGCTAGGTGGTTGACTGTATCATCCCCTGTGCATTGAAAGTCGAGAGCGGCATGGCATTGATAAGCATAGCTTACAGGCAACAGGATCATCACATTGAAAAGGTTCTTGGCATGCATTGACATCCTGAATGCTGCAAGAAAAATTTCATCCTTGCATGTGTTCAGCCTTGCTTCTCGCCGAGGGTTGTGGCGGCCTTGGGCAAGCTGGCGAGCCCTGAGCAGTGGCTCCTTACCGGCCTGTCCGCAAAGGGCAGCCGCAGCCATTGGATGGGCCAGACATACTGCAAAAACCTGCTTTCTTTCTAAAATTAAAAGTTCTTTTGGTTCCCTCGGCTCGTGCATTCAGGCGTGCGCAGCGACGTGCACGCAAACTTACCGCCTGCAGAGCCGTAGGTAAAACATTTCTTGAAGATCCCAGGCCGCATGGTGGGATTCTTGCCATAAAGAATCCAAGTCTTTGGGTTCTGTGTTCGAGGCCCCGTCCTAGATATTGACAAAGCGAGCCTGACATAAACTTTGCAATGGTTGCGCCTTCTACTTCCAGCAACTGATCATAGCCACGTCGTCTTGCAAGATCATGCAAGATGCGGGGAGCTGTGGCTTACGGGCGCGACTGCCGCGCAATAGTTTCTTGCAGCCAGTGTAAAGCCTCAATTGCGCCGGGGCCGCTTCAGAGGGCGCCAGGAAGTCTGCTGCGCTGCTAGTTGCCCCTCCAGGGTGCTACTCTCTTGAAGGCTCCCCTAAGATGGCCGGACTTTTGATGGTTTGCATAAGGACAAACTTACCATCTTAGGGTGCTCATCCAGTAAATGTGAAATCCTCCTTTGCAGCCAAGCTTGCGCTAACACGGCACTTGCAGGAGCATCCTGCGCATTTGAAACCTGCTCGAGGCGTCCTGTGAAATTGTTGTGCCTAAGTTGGGCGGAGTCGGTCCCGGCGAGGAAAAAAATTGCAATGCAGAATGCCGCATAACCACAACCACAGCGGATGTTGTTGACTCTGCTGATGTACTCATAGTGTAGCGTAAGCAGCAGGCTGCTTTTCCAGGTGTGGGTTTTGGAATGGATCAAGATAGAGTTCCGGTCGGAAAGAATTCCCATTTGAATTGAATAATGTTCCGCCGCTTGAATACGCAACATTTGAGATGGTGACATGGTTCAGCCCTGGAGTCCATTCGGGGTTGACCGTAGCTGATGGAGTCTCATCTTCCGTTCCATTGGAAGATGAGCTTTGTGTAGCAGGCACCTTCAGGACCAGATACTGAAACATCAAAAGCAATCCGATGAGAGAAACAGGTATTGTTCTAGGAAGCTTGTTGTCAGGAAGAGTTGGCACAAAGACCATGACAGCACTGACTGCACTAGTCTCAGAAGCCTTGTCTGGTACCACTTCGGCATAAGAGAGGAAGTTTGTCACATTGAATTGCTGAGAGGTCTGCTTTCCACAGGGATCAGTGCAAATTCTCCTGCTCATCCAGCTCACACGAGTTTCAAAGCTGAGAATTGTCTGACTTGTGGGGATGGTGAGTCGTAGTCGTCCTGGTGGTGGTGGTGGTGGTGGTGGTGGTGGTGGTGGTGGTGGTGGTCGTTGGCGTCGTCATAATAGGATAGTAGTAGCAGCAACTGGAGGAGGAGTAGGGGGAGGAGTCGGAGCAGTGGTCGATGTCGACGTTGTCACCCTGGGCGTCCTGGTCTTCCTGATCGTCATGGTCGTCCTTGTCGTCCTTGTTTTTGCAGCCGCCGTCCGACATTGTCATTGTCGTGGTGGAGGTCATCGTTGTCGTCGCAATAGTAGGAGTTGTAGGCTAGTCGTAGGTAACGGTTAGCCGTGTGCTAGTAGTAGTAGTAGTAGCAGTAGTAGCAGTAGTAGTAGTAGTACTAGTAGTAGTAGTAGTAGTGGTAGAAGTAGTAGTAGTAGTAGTAGTAGTAGTAGTAGTGGTAGTAGCAGCATCAGTAGTAGGCGCCGCCTCACGGCACGACGTTACATTTAAATTCATTGTAAGGACGACAGGTTGGGAATGGCGGAGAAGTGGGGCGGAGGTTGTTCCGTGCAAGCAGACCTCAATCGGTATGTAATTCTGAGACGACGACCGCAATAAGCGATTGCGCTGAGAGTGGCAGCCTGCACACAGTCACAACAGTCAAAGATATCACCTCGTAGAGCCCCAACGAAATGGCCCCTTAAACCCACTGTTGCTAGGTCCGAGCAGGGCAGCAACCACTTGCGCACGCGAGCGAAAAACAGCATGGAGAAGTGATGCTAAGATGTCGCCGCGGGTGGACTTTTGACGACCGCAATAAGCGGTTGTGCTGGGAATGGCAGCCGAACTTGCCGCGCCGAATGCGCGAACAAGTTCAGTCGCACAGACAGCGCGTAATTAGATGTTGCGTTCAGATGTGCATCTACGAGAGAGCGCAGCTGAAAACCCGCGTGTCCGAAATACCAATTTCGGGCGCACGCATTGCTCCTGCCCATTCCTGCCCGCACCTAGCAACAGTGTCATAATATTCAAAGAGATTACCACGTAGAGCCCTTACAAAATGGCCCTTTCAACCCACTGTTGCTAGGTCCGGGCAGCAACCTCTACATCAACATTGTTACTGCTACTAGCCAATTCCTCGGGGAATTTATGATCAATTTAAAGTAAAACGTATTGCCTATAGGGGGGGAGGGGGCGGCTAGTAGTAGTAGCAGTAGCAGTAGCAGTAGCAGTAGCAGTAGCAGTAGTAGCAGTAGTAGTAGTAGTAGTAGTAATACTACTAGTAGTAGTAGCCAACGCCTTGTAAACCGTACCCCCATTTCAAAAGGTTTTTGCTTGTACATTCATTACTTGTATCCGCGCTGTCGTGCTCCGGGTTTTGGTATGTTTTCTTTCTTGAAGCTGACGTGCTTCTACATCGCCCATGCTCTCTAGAATCTAGAGTATCCATCCCCTAACCATAATGCCCCAGAGCGTCCACTTCCCGGAGCATCCATGGCCTACAACAGAGCATCCACTTTTCCTGATCTCCATGCGCTACAACCATAGTAACGTTCGTGGCCCAGAGCATCCACTTCCCAGAGCATCCATGCGGTAAGCGTAATGACGGTCGTTCCATCCACTTCCGAGAGCATCCATGCCTCACAACCAGAATAACGTTTGTGCCCCGGGGCCTCCACTCCCGAGAGCATCCATGCCTTAACCGTATTAACGTTCGTGCCGCAGAGCGTCCACTTTGTACAGACGAAAGCGAGCGCATCTCATTAATGATGGAGCTCAATTCTATGGCTCCTGTGCAAGCAGCATGGTTTGCTGCGCAACTGCTGCAACCACAAAGCTGGCCTCTTGGTCCCTAGGGATACATGAACCACTTCATCCGTAGTACGTTGACAAATATCAAGCAGATACTGCTCCTGCTGTACGTACGGAGTTTTCAGGGGCGCTCTTTGCGCACAAACAGGGACATGCTTTTCAAACCCGCAGGTCGGTGCCTGAAGAAATTGCAACGCTGAAGCCTGTCGTGAAAAAGGACCTTCCTGGCGCCTTGTTTTCCTTCCAAGACACAAGGACATGTCACCATTTCTTGGATATGTTATCTCGATTGCTAATGCTGCATTTCCCAGTGCAAATCACGGTAATTTCCATCTCCGAGTTCCACTTGGCTCAGAAATAGCAGTACGACGTGCTTAAAATACTGCGAGGGTCAGCAATCTTCAGCCTGCCAAGTCGTCGTCGTCTTCGTAGGAGGTTGTAGTGGTGGAAGTAATGGTGGAAATAATGGTGGGGGTGGCCTTGGCGGTTGCAGTAGGCGGGCGGTGGTGGTGATGGTGGTGGCGGTGGTGGCGCGGCGGTGGTGGCGGCGGCCGCGGCGGTAGTAACTAATAGCAGTCGTCGAATAGTAGCAGTAGTAGCAGTAGTAGTAGCAGCAGTAGTTGTAGTCGGTTGATATTTTCACTGCCAGAGCTTTGGGGGGGGGGAAGGGGGGTAATTATGTATACGACGACCTCAACCAGTCAACTTCCCCCAAACTTAANNTCCTTCAACTGCTCCAACTAAACAAGATCGTGGAGTTTCTCTTGGCCTCTTTTGGGAGGCAAGCTAATGTGGATCCATAGGATGGCCATTTTGGCCCGCATCTTTGACTGTACCCCCGAAATCTTTGATGACCGTGTGTCCACGTAGGCATCTCTTGGAGCCATGATCCAGGTAAAGCTCACAAAGCAGGGTTTCGATAACTGACCAGCACCCTGCTTGGAAAGCATGTCGTTGTCATGTTGCTTACTGTTTTCTAATGCCGCCTCCCCCACATGTATGTTGGCCATTTAAGCAAACAGAGTTGGTAGGGGCGGGGGCGGGTAGTTTGTAGGTGCACACGGAAGCCGGATATACGAGGTTTCGCAAACAGAAGTAAATGATTGTGGGCCTATTGAATGAAATGCCATGTCTGCATCCAATCGCTGTGGAGCCATTACAGGCCGGAGGATGGTGTAGCAGTTTATCACCTGGACTAAGGCTGCGAGATGTGTCAAGGGTGTCAGCACTTTGACATCTGAGCTTGAAAGCCTCATGGAAGTTTTGCAGATGAAGGTTTCTGCAATTCCTGGGCGCCAATTGGCAGTTGAGAGCTGGCCATGCAATGCGCGGTGTGAATTGTGCATTCTGTAGGTTGTGCGTGCACAAGTTCCGCGATTGGCTTTGATGCCCTTATGAAACCTCGAGTCAGAAGCGGCAACAACTGACGCTTAATTGCGTTCAGTTTGTGTGGATTTTAAAATTGAGGTGGTCGTGCTCCAAACTGACGTGGAGCGCCTCTGTTTGCGGCATCGAGGTCTTCATAGACTCCTGAAGAGCTGAATTGTGCTAAGTTCTAAATTCCAGCCCGGATGATGTCATGGTTGCTCCTTACTTGATTACTGTGGCAACTTTGTTGGCTGCGTGGCAGTCCTGCACGGATGCTTTTGAAGTTCTCTGCCTTGTTCTAAGCAAGAACGCTGCATGCATCACATTTAAGGCAGGTTCATTCCAAGCGATTATCTCACTCAACGATTTGCGAGTGCTTTCTCTCACCTGTGGACAGCAACCCCATCACAGGCCTGTGCACCGTGAGTGGGTCAAGCATTTTCTCTGGCTGCGGTATTTGACATGTCTGCCAGAATTGTAACTCGGCGGATGCAACACCAAAGATGATACCAAAGATGAATTCACGGATGGCCTTTACATTCATGAGTCAGATTGATGTGACAGAGAGCACGTGTTTTGGTGTGCAAGTTCGAGGCTTCTCATCGCAGCAAAGGCCATCTGAATCAGGGCAGTGACCCACAATAATCGTTTGTGCGTTGTTGGTGCATTAAGACAACAAGCGTAGCTGAGCTACAGAAATCTCCGGTACCTCTGTGTCCTCGACATCTAGACAATTTACTTGCATGACCACAGCATCCTTAACCTTTGCGGTCTCCAACGACTTCCCCAACATCATAATCCTCACGAGCATGCTTGACAACGTTCTTGATAAATGCAAGTTGCACATTATCGGCGAGAAGGACGACTGCTTCATCAACATGCAAAACCATCTCCAAAGCATTCGATTCCGTAACACAAGCTCTATTGGCAGGTTCTGGTTTCACAAAGTCCGCTACTAGTTCGACGACTTCAACGTGTTGGATCAGGACAAGCTCCTAGATTTGCCTACAAGGTCCATCTCTCACACCAGTGAGAGACGAAGAAGTTCAACAAGCTTTGTGTTGTGACCTTCATGCACTTCAGGCAAATCTTCGAGCTGTCAAGCTTGTCCAGGATGATGAGCCTGCAGAGCTAGGAACCTTGGGCAGAAAACTGCACATGCCACAGATGTGGGCGTTTCTACAGCCTGCTTCTTAGCTGTCATGTACTGTAGTATTCATTTGCTCCACACAGTATCCTCCACAGACATGGCAACAAGGCCAATGACGATCAACATGTCTCCCAAACCACCCTCAGCCGGACCAAGGGCAACTAGCTCAAACCAACTGAAGGGGTAGTAAGCTCTTCCTGCAGCCTTTTTCTAGACAAGCCTTCCAGCAGTGCTGGGTTCCACTTTGCAAACGAATTCATGGCGGTCCAGTAGCAGGTCAATATAGAACCTGTTTGGAGAATTAGCATGATTTGGAGGCGGTTGCAGGCTTGCAAGGTGTACGAGACACAGGTTTAACGACCAGATTCCCCTGCCAGGCAGTTGCGCTGGTGGAGGTCTTGACGAGGGCTCGTTTGTTTTGTCTAGCCTCTAGTGCTCGCATTCTCCGTCTTGTGCATGTTGGTGTTGGCCTTCCTTGCAAACGTGGCCGCGATCTGCCAGACGATGGCTGGGAAGAACTGCGATGGGATTGTTGCAAGACTTTCTTTGCGAACGCCCCCGGCTAGCATGGGGGATATGCTACAATGAGCACCTTTCTGATGCGCAGCTCGCAAGTCAAGCAGACAGTCGTGGACCAGTGGGTGCACTGACCTTTTGAGTATACATATGAGGAAGAATCGGACAGGCATGTTGAGGCTGGCCACGCACCATGCCTTGGATGACGAGATGCAATCACAAGGATGCAGTATCACAAAGATGTAATTCCCTGGTGGTAGAAGCGTTCCGAATTCTGAAGCACATCCAATTGACCCGACGGTCTCCGGGCAGCACTCAGGGGGCAAGTGCTCTGTCATGCAATGTCCTACGTTTTGAACATCTGATTCGCACCGCTGCCGTTTGAGTTGTGGGTTCAACGCTGCGCTTGTCATTGTTTCTTTGGACTTGCAATGCATACATGCCCACATTCCACAGTTTAGTTTAGAATAGCAGGACACATGGGAGTACCGCAGGCGGTGCTTTGAACCCCCCCCAAGCATGCTTGCCAAGGGGATCATAGACAGGAACTTGAGCCACAGCCCAGGTTTAATCGAAGTGGCGCTGGAGTGCCAACAGCATTCCTAGATACATGAGCGTTGCCATTGGCAGGCGCATTTTGCTGTTGAAGCTTCCCGGAAAGCTGCAGTGTCACAGGTGCGGCGCACATGAATCGTTTTGTTTAGGATCAGCGGCATCGAATGGCTTACCTCGTTGGCTCCACATCAACATGTTTGCGTAGCATGTTTATCTTGGGTTTCCGGGTGTTTCCATATTGACTTCCTAAGGGTTGCATGTGGCATCAGGCTTCACGTACAGATGCTTCTATTTCTTGCCTTGACAGCAGATGTGCATGTCTCCCTTAATGCCATCCGATGCCTTGTGCTGCTACATTTTTCTGGGCCTTGCGCTGGAGACCATGGCCGGCCAAAGCCTGTGGCCTGGGGACCCTATTCCATGCCGTGACGACCTGGCAAGGGCGGCGCAGAAATACTTTAATAAGACTGGCTGGGCTGCTGAGGTGGGAGTGTATCAAGGGCGGTTTGCAGCCCAGAATATGAGACACTGGACGGGGCGTTACTTCATGATCGATGCCTGGGCGCACAGACCTTTTGACGACTCCAGCGACAAGAACTTCCCACAAGCTGAGCATGAAGAGAACCTGCGTCAAGCTCGGGCACGTGTTCGTTTTGCCAGGGGACGTGGTTGGCCCATCCGGGGCTTTTCTTTGGACGTCGCGCAAAGATTCGCGGACGGGTCGCTGGACTGGGTTTTCATTGATGCCTTGCACGTGTACGAGGCGACCCTCAGAGACTTGGAGGCAGGGCTCCTAAACCCTTCCTGCCCTTACCCGCTAAGCCGGTAATGATCTGCAGGCCTGGTACCCGAAAGTACGAGTCGGTGGCCTGGTGAGTGGTGACGACTACGGGGATGCCACGGACATGGAGTGGATGTCGACGAGCCGCTTTGAGTCGGGAGTGTCCCGCTGCTTGGGCTTTGGCACGACAACCCCGAGCGATGTAGGGTGGGGCACGATGCGCGCGGTTAACCAATTTGCGAGAGAGCACGGCCACCAACTCTTCGTGACCTACTTTCTGGATTGCCATTCATACCCAGCATGGTATTTTGTGAAGGGCTAGTTCGACGTGCGCTGCAAATCCTAGTTCGCCTCCTGGACGTGTTGCTTGTGCTGTTATGACACGGGCACCGCGAAGCCAATGTGACCGCAATGGTGAGGGTGCTGCAGTCGGTTGATGCAGGAGATCATCCACAACTGCTGGGCATTCGAATTCTGGAGCCTCTTCCTCCCAGGCTCTGAAGGAGGATCGATGGAGAGGCCTATGCTGCATCCATCCATTTCAGCCGGGGGTCAACTTTACAACAGATTCGGCGGACTGTCTCCGGAGGCAATCCTCCCTACATTCATTTCGAATAGATCCTCCCAAATTGAAATATCTCGAATATTTCTCTTTTTCACTTCTCAAATTTGGGATATGAAATATTTCTGATTATTAAATTCCAGATAGACTAGAGATTATGCTACGACCTAAAATCATCTCAAAGATATTATATCTAAGATATCGATTTTGAATCATTATTCTTAGAAGAATTTAAAAATTTGAATCGAAGATAATTATCTTTTGATTTCGTTTTCTTGAAATATCGATGATAATCTACCAGGAATTTCAGATTTCATTTATCATATTTTGAATTTGAATATCGCTTTTATATATCAAAGATATAAATATCTCTTTATAGGATATTCTAGAGAAGGATATAAATATCGATAGATTGATAAGGATAATTCTATTTAAATAATTCTTTCAGAATTCTTGAATAAGAATTGAATATATCTTCATTTGAGAGAAGAGATCTATTCAAGAAGATGAGCCTTCGAACATTTATTGATAATTCTATTGATATTTATCGTCATTTGAAATATGATTCTTCGAATCGTTATTCTATTAAATTCGATATTATTTTATTCGTTTGATTCGTTACGATGATGATTTGAGCGTCGAAAGATAGATATTATATCTAATTCTTCTTTATTACTTTTCGAATATTTTTAGAAATTTTCGGATCGTTAGATGAAGATTTTATAGATTGATAGGAAGATTTCTATATTAATATATTGAAATATTAGATTTTTTCTATTTCTTTTCAAATCGAATATTTTTAGATTTTCTATTCGGGATTTTAGATGATAAGATGATATTGATTAGATTAAATATACAAGAAATCGAACTTCGTCAAATCTATTTGAAATAGACAAAAGAATTCGAGAAAAATAATATATTTGAAATGATATGATATAATGATTTTCATACCT
The DNA here is from genome assembly GCA_905231905.1 of Symbiodinium pilosum. NCBI lineage: Eukaryota > Dinophyceae > Suessiales > Symbiodiniaceae > Symbiodinium > Symbiodinium pilosum. The sequence goes on from CAJNIZ010037591.1 coordinate 18,653, forward strand.
ATTCTATAATGATTCTGAAAAATATTATTAAAAAAAAAAAAAAAAATAATAATACATTTTCAGATCTAATTTGATTATTTATTCTCTTAAATTTCGGCTTAATATATTTATAATGCTTTATCTATATTATAATTGGGAAAACGGAATCTAAATATTTCATTCATGATGAGATTTTCTGGATTTTTATTGAGAGGAGAATTTGGATTCGAGAGGATTTCTTCTCGATGAATTCGATAGGAGTTCCGCTGATTTTCTTACGATTCTTTCGACATTATATCGTCAATGATAATGGTACTTTCTTTCTCGAATTGCAATTGATTTTGCAATTTTTTTCTCTATTTCAGACGGTGCGAGGAAATTTGGCTACGGAAGAGCATACAATTAACAAAAAAAATTCAATTAGGGCGCCTATCTCGCTATCGGGAAGAAGAGATTAGATTTGAATGCAGAATTTCTTTTTTTATAGAATTATTATGATAAACGTATATAATAGAAATTTCCTAGGAGATTATATCGCGCATGATATAAATATTTCAGAAATTAAGGCGTGCGTAAGTGATAGACTATTTGGAGATAAAAAATATTACGAAATATATATATATATCATAATAGACGAATGAAATAGATAAAAAAAAATAAACTAGATATCTTATTATATATTCATATCATCTAGAAATTATAAGAAAAAAGATTATCATAATCAGAAAATATCATTTCAAATATAATCTAAGTTCCTTTTCATTCTCCATAAAATAAATAAAAAAAATCATTGATTCTTCATAAGATTATAGAGTATTCACTCCTTCTATATTTTTATTTCCTTTGTCAATATTCATGAAACGACTATCATCTTCAACATATTCTGCATTTCAATAATGACGTCCAATACGATTCCAAACGAATTTCGCTAAATATTCTCCATACCATCATTAATAAAAATAATTCTCGAAAATATGAAAAATATCAATTACATCTTAATAAGAAGATTTCAATTTCTACGAACTCTGCAAACAATTAACGAAATCGAATGAAATCGCATTAGATTTTTATTTACTTATTCTATAATATTATTTTAATTAGATATGAATAGCTACCTAAATTATTAATATATATTTTCGTAGAAGAAGAAAATTTACCATTTTAGAAGATTTTTACCACTAATATTCATTTCGAGTATATCGCTTTTATCAGAAATTATTTTTTATTCATATCTCTAAATTTAATCTCTGCTTATTCTTGGGTCCTTTACAATTATAAATATATTTGCTCATCTAATTTCTATCTAACTCACATTAATCATACTAGAATATCATAATAAATTCATTTCGCTATATGCGCTTGCAAAATATATTTTCTTAATTATGCGGTCAATCCAAATGCTATATTAAAATAAATATATATATATAAGCATAATATAATAATAAAATTACGTGCATACGAATATTACGAATAATAAGAAATTATATATTTCAATTAATCAAATTTCTGAGTAAATCTTGAATTAAATAATCATAAAATTAACAAAAAACCTTTTCCTTTAGAATAAATAAATAGATCATATTCCTAATTTTATTTCTTTCCGTCTCCTCTCTATATTATTTATTCTCAATATCTCCTTAATATGAATTTTTGGATGTTCTACGTTATTCTTAGAATTCTGATTTTCCAAATGATTAACGTAATCTTTCTCAGATGATTAAATTATTGGAATGATGGGATTGTCTGCCAATAAATCGTATTTATTTGGGGTTATTCAGCGATATTTGTAGTACGTTGGGGCAACGGAGGGTCATCCAGTTTTCCGGATATATTTATCGAATCAAGGAATCTGCCAAAAAGACGCTGTTTGCCGTGACAAGGGCCGGGTCCATGCCAGATCTACACGCAATAGAAGCACGTCATCTCGATAGCTAAGCTGTCGACCAAAGCCCGGACCCGAGACTTGATTGCTCTCGAGTGAGCCCGGCAAATTGATCTGTCTGAGTTATGCGAATTTTCCGGCCTCCGGTGAAGCCAGTGGTGAATTCTGTGGGCCATTCCTGACTCAACGCCTGGCTTTTGTTCAAGACGAGAACTGGCGTCTTCGCACCTTCAGCAAGCAAACGCCAAAGTCTCAAAGCTGCAAGTCGCCTGTTGTCCAGTGAGTAATACCGATATCGTTGCGAAGCCAAGGATGTGATCTGGTGCTCCCAGGTCTATAAGGTCTGTAAGTATCTAGCATGTTGACGCCGCACTATATCACAAATTGCTGGTTCGGAAAACCCGTCGTCCTGATGTGACCTGGCTTATGGCTGAAATTGCGAGCCAGCTTTTAGACTAGCTTACTCTTTGAACTTCGAGTTCACAAAGCTTGCTGTCCGGAGATCTGTGAGACATCATACTTGTCTACAACTGTAGTAAAGTCCTGTTGGGGAACTGCCCGGTACTTCAGAATATGTATTTCATTGGTGAAAGTGTGCTCAGAGCTGATATTAGTCGAGCCATTTCGAACCCGAAGACACCGGATGCATCCACGTTGGGTCCAGTGATAACATTCCAATCTTCAAGAAGCTACCACTCAACCACACTGGAAACAACAAGAACAGGTCATGGTACAAGCACATCTTGTGGAGCGAAGCTGAAACCTGATGTGCCCTAAGCACTGCTTGAGAAAATCATCCTTGCCAGACCCTCTGGCCTCCAGGTCGTCTTCTCGCTTCCGTTTTCGCAACGTCTCCATGGCCAAAGCTCATGGCTAAGCTGACAGGATGTAGGTAGAGGAAACCATGTTCTGATGGGCAGTAGTAGCCAAGTCACTGCCTAGTCACAGGTGTGTTGTCAGGTTTGCCTCGTAGGAAAGGTGGCTTGAAGGAACTGCTGCAGCACCAGACAAGCGGTGTAAGCCGAAGCCTATGCGCCTGGGAAACTCTTGCGTAACTGTATGTACCAAGGCCATCTAAGCATGCACAACCAACAATTGGGATGGCATTCCCTACAGGCCAAACATTACTTCTTGGCAGGCTCGTTGAGCTTTTTTGTTACTGCGGCGAGCTGTCACTGCTCGTCAGCTGCGGGCTGTTTCTTCTCAATCTTCCTGTTCAGGATGCGAGAACCCCGCTTTGCTGCCCGTGGTTTGGGCCTTAGATGGCAGGAAAGCCTCGGATAGTCCATTTTGGCAATCGTTCCTGAGGCCTGTGCGCAGGTGCAGGTGCAGGTTCAGGTGCAGGTTCAGGTGCAGCTGCAATCTCGTCTGAAGTCGTTGGTGCGGTCTGCGGCATGGGGCACGAGTTCAGCAGACCTTGTAACCTGGGCTGAAACTCAGAAGCACTTCAAGCCAAGCTGCGGAGTGCACGTGCTGAGGGCTTTGCTGCATCCAGCACTGTGCATTAACTTCCTGAGCTGCAGCATGACATGTCACAGCACTCCCCGATATCGGCAGTGGCCATTAAGCAGCTCATCCAAGAGGCTGGGTTCAGCGGGAAAGGGCCGCTCGCTGCGGCCGGGAAAAATATTGGCCCCGCGGATGGAGCGCCGAAAACCCTGCGCAAGAGAGGTCTAGAGAATTCGCTGGCAGCCGTCTTGCTGAGGGCTCTACTGATCGCGCCATCGCGGAAACATGGCCTCACGGCAAGCTTAGTGCCAAGCAATGCAAGGTTCTGTGTATCACCGAATCTGGCCCAAGCGGCTGAGTCCGTAGGAATGACGAGTCCATGCGCCGGTTGCGTCCTTTCCAAGATAGGTTCACAAGCACGCTGACAACACCTAGATCTTCAACAGGCTTGAGAACGTTGCAAAAGTGCGTCAGCCCACCTCTTTTTAGGGCGTGCCACAGCTGCCGCGGATGACCCTGCACCTGACGCAAAATGACCATATGCATACACGTGGTGCATGACACTTTGCGGTGGCAAGCAACATACGCTGTATCCAGGTTATGGAAATGTTCAAAGGCAAGCGAATGGGCTCCCAGCTGCCATCTGCGTGGCTTTGTGGATGGGCAGCAGACTTCGCTTCCTCCGCCAACCTCGCTTCCTCCGCCAACCTCACCTCCTCCGCTAGCCTGGCTTCCTCTGCAAGCCTTTCATCCTCTGTCAGCGATGCTAGCCTAGCTTCCTCAGTCAACCGCGCCTCCTCAGCTAGTCTGGCTGCTTCTGCTAGCCTTGCTTCTTCAGCTCGTCTCGCTTCCTCCATCAACCTCGCAATCTCTGCTACCCTAAATTCCTCTACACGCCTGGTTTCTTCAGCCAACCTCGCTTCCTCCGCTAGCCTGGCTTGTTCTGCTAGCCTTGCTTCTTCAGCTCGTCTCGCTTCCTCTGCTAGCCTGGCTTGCTCTGCTAGCCTGACTTCTTCAGCTTGTCTCGCTTCCTCTGCCAACCTCGCCTCCTCCGCTAGCCTGGCTTCCTCTGCAAACCTCTCCTCCTCAGTCAGCGATGCTAGCCTGGCTGCTTCTGCAAGCCTTGCTTCTTCAGCTCGTTTCGCTTCTTCTGCTAGCCTGGCTTGCTCTGCAAGCCTTGCTTCGTCCGCTCGTTTCGCTTCCTCTGCTAGCCTGGCTTGTTCTGCTAGCTTTGCTTCTTTAGCTCGCCCCGCTAGCAGCGTCAACCTAGCGATCTCTGCCAGTCTGATTTCCTCTGTGAGCCTTGCTTCTTCAGCTCGTCTTGCTTCCTCCGCCAACCTTGCCTCCTCAGCTAGTCTGGCTGCTTCTGCTAGCCTTGCTTCTTCAGCTCGTCTCGCTTCCTCCGCCAACCTCGCCTCCTCCGCTAGCCTGGCTTCCTCTGCAACCCTTTCATCCTCTGTCAGCGATGCTAGCCTGGCTGCTTCTGCAAGCCTTGCTTCTTCAGCTCGTCTCGCTTCTTCTGCTAGCCTGGCTTCTTCAGCTCGTCTCGCTTCCTCCAGCCTCGCCAGCTATATCCCTGCATCCTAGAACAGAAGCCTACACCCCAAATCTCTGAATCCTGCAAGGCCTCTCGGGCAGAGCTTTGCTACTGCTCACGCTGTCTGAGTCGGCGGGGCGCTCGCGCAGCGTGCAGGGGCAGATGGCTGCTACTTGCGAGACTGAGGCACCCATGGCTGAAAATCTCCAGATAGTATCGGGGTTTGGATGTGGGATTTCGGGCTCAGCAAAGCCATACGAAACTCGTTGACGTTGCTCTGCAAGAGTAATGAGGAAGCCTGTTTGGTATTTTGTGGGCCTTGAGCATAGCTAAGCAGTGTTCGGCTGTCTTCGGCTGCACACATGTTGGCCCACCGTGCAATGCTTTCTCGACGTCTTGGCTGCTAGCGGGGTTTGTGTTGTGGAATGCAGACTAGTGCACAAATCACCTCAAGGCGCAAGTACGCCTGAGCCAAAGAGATCACAGCGAGCACTCGCTTGCAGAGCGAGCGCCTGAGTTGGACACTTGCGTATCCACTGGCACACTGCCACCATACTTTCACATCAACAGCATCCTACACATCACAGCAAAGAGAAATGTTGTCGAGGTCCATCTTTCTCACCTAACAGCCCCTGAGTGCTGAAGGATGCTAGAACTGAAATGGGTGGGCTCTCTTTGCCTTGCAGGTTGATCTCTTCATGTACCTCCAGACAAGCGTGTTCCTTGCACCAGGTCACCCAAAAGGGCATCATCCACCTGGCACACAGAAATCCAGAGCTCACCTAGCACATAGCCATCTCGGCAAGAACTAAGCTGGGCTGCCATCGTGAGCCACGGAATGATGACCAACATGATGCCCTCCACAAATAGATCTTAAAGATCATGTCGTGCCACTGACTTAGTATATTTATTTTAGGTCAAAAAACTTGGGAAGATTGCTTGTCACCAACTAAATTACCGGCCCTGAGATGTTTGGGGGATCGGCTTGCGGATCTTGCGACGCCATTACTGTACCCCGTTGAACCTGGCCACTGAGACCCCTCCAGCCCTCCTGGACACTTACCACCTCATGAGCGGAGTGTGGTTGGTCAAGGGTAGCCTCAAACGGAAGTTACGCCCAGCGCTACTGTAAGCGCACTCAGCACGTAAGGACCATAGTCTAAGAGAATATATGTTGGTCAGAATCTGACGATCATTCTGAAGCTGAATAGACACCCAAGACCTGCTCTTAATTGGATAGACTCTTTACTTGAAGGGGTGAGAGGTTGAGTGCCCACTGAAAGTCTGATCCAGTACGGCCAGGGACCTCCACTTGACGGTCTCAGGGTTGAAGGTTAAATCTGGGTTTGAAGTCTGAGTTTGATCAAATGCAGGTCGCGCTGGACCCGCCAATGTTCTGGACCAGGTTGATGTATCGTCCCTACGTGGGCTCTTTCTGCGCGAGACCCTGTATCTGAAGGCAAACTTGGGATGCGAGATGAGGCTGGCCCTCGGGGTGTACATCTAGTGCCACATGCTACTGGTAATAGTAAGCTATGACAAGTGGCTGCCTCGGAAGACATGTCTGATGATAAAAGCACTGTGGGCTTGTGCACGAACATCTACGGGGAACACCTGCATACCCCACAGAAGACTTATTCACATTCACTATAGTCTAAGCTCCTAGTCCTAGTATCCCCCTTATAAGCCTTATAGTAGTCCCCTATATAAAATGGCCTATATAAGCCTCTTTAAGGAGCAATAAGACTACAGTGCACATTGCATGATGAACAGCCATCTTCTTCCACGGCCACACAGTGCGCTGGCCGTCCATCAGCATGGCGAGGCCTCGGCTGTCGTTCTAGGGAAATTAAAGGGGTTAAGGGTTAAGGTTTAGGGTTTAGGGTTTAAAGGGGTTAAGGGTTGAGGTTTAGGGTTTAAAGGGGTTAAGGGTTAAGGTTTAGGGAAACAAAGCTACTTTTCCAAAATAGGGGGACCCCAATATAGACCCCAATATATCCTTACTTTGCTCTGAAAGGGCAGCTGCCAACACAATTTCTTTAGTTCGCGCATCCCCACCGTAACATTTGGTCCACAATACCTTTCACACCCCAGCTTCGGGAGAAGAAGCCTCGGAAAGGCTGGGTGTGACTGGGCGGGCACTACAGGGACACTCTGTAATCTGCTGTTAACTACTCCAAAGGTCTGATTTGGGCTCTGTAGGGGGCCTTCCAAGCCACTCCACTGGGTTGTATGCAACGAACCGCAGGAGCATTCTGGGGTTGGGCTCTCCAAGCAGATGGGTGAACGAGTGAGCAGAACATGTCCTCAAAACATCTAAATGCTGCTACAAAAGCTGCGGCCTTCTGGGCGGATTGCAGACTGGTTTGCCGTGTGCTGGAGGTTAGCACTTTCAAGCTTTGGGCATTTTTGTGCCGCGTGAGCCTGTGGTTACAGGCAGCACTGTCAGTTGTTCCAACTGTTGACAACTTCACAGGCCCTCAACACTAAAATGCCAGGTAGGTCACTGCTCCCCTCCGTGTGGTAGCGCCGCTGAGTGGTGATTGCAGGGCACAATGAACGCTTTCCTGTTTCATGGCCGAGCAATGGCTTAGTGTGTAGTGTAGGGTTCAGGCTTTTGAAGCTAAGGCTTCGAAGGATGAATCTGAAGCAATCATCTCTCTACATATAGAATCAACTTAACACATTTTCCGGACCCACATCTGGTACTTTAATTTGGCAGGATTCAAACCCCTCGCCTTCGCATCAGCCGTGTGACATCCAGTCCGTCGCCTCCACACGAGCAACATGTTTGGGCCTTGCATTATACCTACCCCCTAAACCCTAGACCCACCTAGTTCTATCGTTCAACTTCTGGCTCGCATGGCGCCAGCACGAGTGCAAACAGCCGGAGCGCTTTTGACCCTCGGCGCTGCCAGGGCCTACCTCCTTTCACCAATGGTCTCCCACTTTGTTGGTGCCCAGTGCCATTTTGACAGAGCAAGGCTTTGGCAGATATGTTCTATGAGAACAGACATGTGTTATTTACTCGGTCTATGCGATCTGTCACGGAAACCAACCATGGACAGGCGCGCAGGCATGAAATTGTGCAGACATCTAGAGGCTTAAGGCAAGCTGCATGACCCCAATCAAGCTTCTCCAAGTACTTCCAACTCGCGAGTCGCAACTTTCGTTTGCTTCAAATCTTAGTCCGATGATTTCAACTTGCTTGAGGCTGCTGGCCCTATGTGAACATCACGAAAGGTCGCATGATTGGATGTTCAACCGGCAGGCCGGATATCTTGCAACTGTCGATGTGAGTTCTGATTCTGAAAACAGCGGCATGCCAAATAAGTGGCTTTATCATGTTAGACGAAGCTTTGTTACGATGGCATGATATGACTTCTTGTGATGAGGTCTGAACCAAATCTCACATGTTTATGTGCTTCCAAATGAAGGATCCGTTTGTGATGGGGCTTCTGGCAATGATCTTAGATGAGGGCAAAGGGATCCTCCATCTCTATTTGGGGACATCCCTGTTTCCAATGATAATCTCAGAAAGCCACAACCCCTGTATCTGTGCCCTCCAACCACTCTTAAGTCCTAGTCTCGGCCCCTTTCCTATGGTAGCCTTTACATCTATCATCAACAACAACCATCTCTAAAATCATTTCCAACATCACGCGCTACGGACATAATCGGGCTCAAGCAACTCAGACTGCTTAAGGGATCCAAAAACAAGGAGCCACCCCAAAACAGGCTCATTATACGAGTCATGTATCCCCTTAATAAGCCTGATTATACTCCCCTGTATAACCCCCTTTTTGAGTTTAGACTGTAGCTCAATGAGAAAACGAGGGGTTGGAAGGCTCCTGTTCTGGATCGCCTATGCGATCACTCCTGCATTCACAACAAGCCCTCAAAATAGTCTGGGTAAGAATCCGGCAGGTCTAGGCCTGTATGCTCATCGTTGATTTGCCAGAGCCAGACATCCCTCTTGGTGACCTTCGGAACAGGATTAAGATGGGGGCGTTGACTTGTTTAGGGCTCATGATGTAGGGTTTGGAGCTTAGAGCCATTTGGGGTTCAGGACCTGGGGTTTGGGTCAGAGGATTCAGCGCTTCTGGGGATTAGACTGTGCGAAGCAATTGCTTGGGGTTTTCGTCTAGTCGTGCGAGAAATAGCTGAAGATACTGTCCCAAGCTACTTCCAGTTTCAGAACACCTTTACAGCTAGCATCTGGGGAGTGATGCGGGAACTCCTGTGACTCCAGGTGACGTGGACCTCGAACCCATTTCTGCAAACATTGTGCATTTAGAGGTTGAGATCCCTGAAAACGATGAACTCTTGAATTCACAATGAAAATCACTGTTGCAAGACTCGGCCAAACAAGTCTCAAACTGCAAGCATAAAGCATCAAACGACTTAGAAACCTAGCGCAATTAAAAAACTGAACATAGAAGTCAAGTTTTGGAAATAACCTGGGCATGAAAGCCGAGCTGCGTTTGCCACCGTGGACTCTGCAATGACCAGCGCCGGATTGTGGAAGGACCAAGCATGTCGAAGGTGACCCCTCTAGCAGTCATACGGTCCAAACTAGTAGTACTGCTTCTGCTGCGGGTACGAAGGCTGGTGCAAGTGTCAGGAATAGCATGTCGAGGCAGCATCAATGAGCGTAGTTCCAACAGTAGGCGTAATTGTGGTAAGTGCTGCCGTAATTCTTGTAGTAGCTATCACCACTCGTGGTACTTAGTCGCCGAACTTGTCACTTCTTGTAACGGTGCTCAGGCTGACTGATACTACCATTGCTACAGCTAGTGCGCTGGTACCTTACCTCTACATCCTACCGGTATCTAACGGGCCTGGGCTTTGTCATGCTGCTAAACAATGAATGCCTGGGACTCAACGAGTTCAAGTGTTTGGGGCTGATCTTTTTTTCCCGCAACTTCCTCTTCCTCAAGCTGGACAGGTGTGGAAGCTTAACGGTTTCAGCGATAACATGCTTATCTCTCTCGGGAGTGGGTTGACAGCGACGGCAGGCTTCAGCCAGCTCGTGACCTCCTTTTGTGACTCCATGTGTTGGCAGGTGTTGAAGGTATGGAGCTTCTGTAGGCGCTTTAGACGATGGTCGCGCTTGGCTTTTACTACGGGGTGCGTACGTAGGTACAAAGCTTGCCTTTGCTGTATAGCTTGAATCAGTCTTGAGTAGGCTTACTGTTGTCTGTGACGGCTGAGCCAGCTGATACCTGACCCACAATTCTCTTTTGTTTTGCTCAAGGTTCGAAAAGCCTCCCGCCCAACAAAACCTCCCCACCCAATCACAAGCAGAAACGGCGGCGACAGCGGAAAAGCTGCAGCCGCCACTGCATCCAAGTGTCATGTCCCAGTGGAGATGTTCTCTGTAGCCACGCACCTGGCGTGCTGCGATTTGAAGATGGTGATCTAAAAGCCTGTGCTTGAAGCATGTGACAAAAGCTCGAGCATCCTTTTAATTGTCTCGTTCAGAAGCATCACCCCGCTGCTGCCAGTAGGGCCTAGGTAGGGCCTCTGGCTCAGCTACAGCGACCGAATTCAGGGTAAGGGCATGTGCGCTGAAAAGACAAATTTCCAACCAAGCAAGCAGAGGACAAAATCATGTGTTATTCTAGCGTAGCGTAGGAAGTGTCACAGGAACCTCTACGAAGAAGTACTCTTATCTATCCAGATCTATCCGGGCTCCATCTTAATCAGCATGGCATGCCTGCAGCCCCATGCTCCCACCTGAGGCATGTCAAGAGGAGTCTCAGGGCCCGACCCATTGGAGCGTGCCGCGCCGGAAACCCGCAGCCAGGCGCGTGAAGCGGAAACCCTGGGACTCTTTTCCGTCATTACTTGCAGCCGCGCACAAGATTTGCTGGGTGCGTAATCCTGAAAGCAAAATTCCGTAGCAAACCTCATTTAGCTGGGGACGGCTGCAGGGAGCCTCCCTCATGAGAAGAGGTTGTTGTCAGCCCATGTACTGATAAAGTAGAGGGCCTTTATGGACACTGTTTGGCCTGTAAGTATGCGCATCTTCCTCTGTGCAACATTCTTGCATGCACAGCTCAGGCCCTACAATGAATGCCTTACAAACACTGTGCCTCCAAAATTGAAACAACGCTAAATTCACAATGGAAAGGCTATTGGGAACATATTGGGGTTCTATTCGGGTTATACTATAGGGTTCCAAGGCTCGTGAACTCGCCATCGAAATCTTTTGGAGCCTCTGCTCTGGCTGAAGCAGCCCCAGTTGCCTGAGAAGACTTAAGGCCGCCAAACTCTCAGCGAGCAAAGCATCAAGCATCAATAAAGCCACTAGAGCCCCAATATAACCCCAATATAACCCTAAGATAACCCTAGTATAACCCCAATGAAGCGTCTTCTCTAGTGTTGCCAGGCGAACATCTATTTAGAGTGCTCGCAGAGACTGCTCATGCAGTCCCAGTCTGAAGCTGCGCACAAATCTGGAATGCAGAGTGAATGGCTATAGCTGCTCATTCGAAGGGTTAATGTCTCAGAAAACACTGTGGAAACTTGAGCGACACGACTGCATTTGGATTCTTGACCTTGAGTCTCATGCTCTGTGTGGTCTTGACGTATATGTACACTGCTCTGCGATGCGTACGCTGTCGACACATAGACACACACACACACACTCTCCATGCACATTCCTTCTTGAACCGCTCTGCCGGGGCACATGTCTCCAAAGAGGCCACTAATTCAGTTGTTGCCACGCCAACTCCTTCACAGCAGCTTGATGAGGTTGCGGCACCCAAGTAGAAACAGGAGAACGCGTTGACTTGCACAATCAGAAACAACAAGGTTCGCAGCGAGGACACCAAGCAGACACTGTTTTACTGCTTGCTCCAGGGCACCAACAGCAAGAGCATCACCAAAACGACCAGTACCAAAACCGCCCGCAGCAGCAGCAGCAGTCAGCAGGGGCGCATCCATTTCCCCTTGCATGCCGGCATCCCTTGTACATGTGCTGCATCTAACAATGGATTGACCACTTTGCCGAGTGCAGCTGCGCGATTTTCACTAGCTTGATGATCTGGGAACACTTCGAGGACAGTCATGGATGTTGTTTAGTTGTCTATACCACCGTGACTCTCTTTCGGCACTTTCGGAGTCCTTGTGCTGCCAGGGCATTGTAGACAAAGTGTGAGGGGCCCTGCTGCACCGAAGCAGGCGCTGTGTTGTCTCTCAGCAGCCTCATCATGAGTGCTTACTATGCCTAACATCAGAGACCTTATCAAAGGACTCTGGCTTTCCAGCCTTGTCTGGGATGACACCGGGAAGGTATGTGTGTATATATGTATATATGTATATATATACACACATAGCAGAAGACTTTTCTTGAATAATTAGTTGCCAGTACTTGAAAGAAGCTGCCCTCTTTAGCATGCAAGCGGGGAGCTATTTACGTGAATCTTTCTGCAAAACACGTAACCTGATGAGACCGTTCTTGGATGGCCTTGAAGTCGGTAGAATGACAATGTTTTGCGTTGGGAACCAACCCCCCACTGCATCATTACAACCCAAGTTGGCGTCATTCTTCTTGCAGTTGTCAGTTGATTACATGGTAGCAAGGGCTTAGGAGCAGGCCCCGCGTGCATTGGAGAAGGTACTTAAGTCATGCAAGGAGTATGATAACTTTTACAAAAGCAAGCTCCTGTGAGCTCAGCCTGTGCCAATGCCCTATTCGCCACTATCATTCTTCTTTTACCTGGCGGATTGATTGAAACGTGACACCGCAACACCTTTGTCCCGTCTGCACACTGAATGTTGCCAAACAATTATCGGGTAAAAAGTTCATGTCCCGCCATGAGTCGGACTACAAAACAATGCCTCAAGGCCATACGAAAGGTTCCCTCCTTTCTGGGAATGGTCTGTCAAGACCCAAGCCCAGCTCTGGCCTGTAGCGTCGGAAGTAGGCTGTTGCCAGGTGCCTCTGGGCAAAATGAGGGTTGATCAAGAACCTGGGGTGCTTGTCTTTGAAGGTGGAAACTACTCCCTTTGCTACAGGCTTAGGGGATCTACGGGGTGTTTACTGGCCAAATGAGGAAGTTAGTTCAGGTCTCAAGTGCGAAGACCGTGAGCAAAAACCAACACCAACCTTGGTCACAAGTCCTGTGGCTTTGCGCGTCGTTGGTTGACGTTGGGTGTTGTTGGGTCTTGAGGCTGTGCTTGAACATGGTGCTGCCATTGCACTTGCTGATTCGATAATAGAAAAAGTAAACTCCAGTGTGCCCTGAAAGCATGCCTACCTCACTTGGAATAGGGTGCTATGAAGTGCCCTATGACTTTCTCTTACTCTTGGCGCATACAGAGAGAGTACGCGTCCCTACCTACTGCTGACGCCAATGTGTCGCTGAAGCAGCCGTTCCAAGATCAACTCTCACATCTCAACGGATCAACTCTGCATGATGTCTGGCATTGACGCCTGGGAATCGCTGCATGCCAATCCTGCGCGTAGAACATGACCCACCTGGCAGCTTGTGAAGTAGGACATGTAGATCAACGAGAGAATGTGCCACGAGCTTGCGGGCAAGCGTTTGACATCTTCTGGGCGGCCTCTTTTTAGTCCTACACGTGCAACTTGCCCCAGCTTTTTGAAGGCATGTCTCTATCTTCTAACCTTTTGGATTGTCTCATCCTGTTGCATTGACTTATTTTCGACATGCATTCGACAGGAAATGTCTGCATCGCTTGGCGGCTAGGATCTACGGTGTCCTTCAGGCTCAGCCACAAGCTGCAAGATCCCTCTGCTCAACCAGACTTGAAATACTCTACTTTGAAACCTGCAGGCTGTAAACGCTTAAGTAACAACATGTCAGGACATCACCAACAAGACAATACCTAAACCCCAAAACCCCCAAACCCCTAAACCCTACCTGGCCATGTCCGGGAGCTCTGCGGCGTATGTTGCTTGCCAAGCGGCACATACTGTGGGTCCAGCAGGCTCAGGGGTGGATGAGGTTGAAACCAGACCTGATGCTTCTGGAATGGTTTTGGAAAGGACGAGCTGAGTAAAAGTAGGAACTTGGTCATGCTCAGCTGTCTTTTGGCTGGATCAGGGATGTCCCAGCAGCAGACGAGAACATGATGTAGTCAAACAAGGAGAAGCAGAACAGAACAGATTGAGTATGCATGCTCTTCAATTCTTGGAGGCATTGAGTTCCCGCAGCGGGCCCCGTGTTGTCCACATGCTACGTATTGTCTAGCTCAGCCTGTGCAAGGCAAAGGGACAGCGCAGCAACACAATCTTGGTCCTAGTGTTGCGCGCTTGCAAATTGTTCACGCACGTTTTCTGCAGCGCCATGGTGCTGTAGAGGCCCAACACTTTGCCTCTCTCACAAGACTGAGTGCCACATTATGCGCGGAAATCGAGTGGCCTGGAGTCCAAAAATCATTCATTTTCTTTGCGTCTGACGGTGGTGGATTCACGTACAGCCCTTGGCCAGCAAACAGACCAAGTCTGCAGTAAAAACATCAGAGAGAGAATCGGGAGCAGAACTCAGAGCAAAACTCTTGCAGCGGGTGCTTCGCAAGGTTCAGTTGGGCTTCGGATGTTGGGAAGGAGAGGCGCAACTGTCTTATGGCTGCGTGGATGGCTCCTATGATGCTATGTCTGTCATCAGGTCAAGACCCTTTAGGGGAGCTGACTGCAAGACCAGAGGCTCAAACAGAAATGAAGATGCAAAATGAAATGCAAGTTGGGATGCTGGAAGGGTTTGCAAAGATTTTTGTCTCCAGTCTGGAGCAGATTGCTTCATCCAGCTTCAGTTATGCCCAGTAGCCATGTCCAGCCGGCAGTAGACGATCCAGCGAAATGGCAGTCCCCTTTGAGCTTCCTTGGTGAAACTGCTCCCCGACGGGTACAGTACCCCGAACACTCCCCCAACCCCTGTACTGGCGAACCCAGTGGAAAAGAGAACAGAACATGAAATGGAAAGTCTGGAAACATAGGCCTGTAGAAATGATTCAGTCAAGCCAATCATGAAGTTCCAAGCTCAAGCCATCATGTTCCAGCTGGTTCCACATGAAGAGCCATAGTCATAGTCTAAACTCCTAGCATCCCTCTTAATCAATAAGCCCTGTAATACTCCCCTGTATCATCCCCCCTTAAGGAGTTAAGACTATGGCTCATAATAAGCTAGCGTGAGCCGGGATGTTACTTCAGTTCTCTCTATGGCCAACCTTGGCACCGCCACTGCAGGCCAAGTGTCGTATCTCTCCACCAGACTGAGCCTGTCCACAAATTTGATGAGGTTATTCCCGGGGTTCTTAGCAATCCTACATAAAAAAGCAGACGCTGCGCGAGAGAGAGAGAGAGAGACTCCCAGAAACCCACAATGTGAAGCACTCCCGCCACACCGAATGAAGCTGCTGTTTGAATATCGCATCTCTGGGGCCCTCGTGTTAGAGTGAGAATTGTAGCGCGGGAATGAAGTACTTATCAGATTTGGGATGAGAATCGATTCTGCGAGCTTAGGCAGCCAGCTTGATGTTTGGATCAACGGCTAGTAAGCCATTTTACAGTGTCAAATGAGGGCGTGGTGAATAGTGAATAGTGTATCTCGGCGCTGAAAGTCCATGATGGAAGTGCCACCAATTTCAATTGATCGCGGCCAAAGAAGCCGACGCACCTACATCCTGAAACGCAGCCCCAGGCAATGGCTTTAAATGCAGGGATAATATAGAGGCTATCTGGAAAAGAACATAAACACTACTATAGTATATTATGGTATATTCCAAGGGGTGCAAGCTTGGACTGTTTAACAACTTCCAAGCCACGCAGCGTCCATCTTTCGCATGGCTAGTAGCGAGGTTCCTCCACGGTGTCCATCCTTGGTGTGGACATCTTGCTGGATTTGCTGCCCTTGCAATTTGGGGGTTTCATGCAAGGGTTCTGGTATATGAGGATTTATATGTGCATGTTGGGCAGTTTATGGAAACTGCCATGTCCTACTGTCCTACTTCCACACATACCTGGGGTAGCGCAAGTCATGCAAGTGTCCCTACCACAGGATCGTGAATACTTGTGGCAGGGCGAGGAATAAGGTTCTGGAACGTGTCTCCCTTTCTGCTTTTGCGCTGACTAAGCCCAAAATCCCTGGTGGTTGGAAAGCTGTGAGGGCCGTTGCAACTTGTGATTTGGGTCAGGTCGGGCCCCAGAGTGCAGCTGCCAAATTGGGTTGAGCCATCTTGGCCGGGGAGCGAAGTCTTGGAAAAAGTCGACTGTCATGGATTCGCCGCAGTCAACAGTTTGTCAAGCATACTTCAACACCCACCCCAGCACTGCTCTAAGCTTTGACCGCTTAATGCAACGCGATTGGGCTCAATGTGTGTTGAAAGGCAACTAACACTGCCAAGGGTCCGCCGGCGCCAGGAACCATCCTTCATGGGGACTGCAAAAGCAAGGCATTGCATGGGCCAGTAAATATGTAATTGGCAGTGACGATGGTCTGCCTACTCCGCCTCACACTCCCTAAACCTTAAACCCTTTTCAGCTGAGCCAGACTTTCGCCTTCGCTCTCATGCGCTAATCTCAAACTCCAGATCCATTGAACCATGTGATCCAAAGGTCGCTAAGGCCTTGGGGACGACATGAAGGCCAATAATGTGCTGGTGACCAATGTCTTCCCCGGTTTTTAAATGAGTCGTTAAACAACGCAGTGAGCAATTCCAAGGCCCTCAACTCAGCGAAGCTTAGATGCAAGTCCAACTAAGCAAAACATCAGTGCATGCCAACTAGACACGGTTCTCAAGCCAAGTTGAAACCATGTAGAGTTCATTGACATCCAGCTAAAATTTGTCAAGCATCCACTTGTCTTAGTAACCAATACAGAAATGCATAAGTATGTCTTAGTAACTCCAAGTTCCAGCAATGTAAGTTTACAACTAATCTTGCGCAATGTAAAACCCGATTGGGAGCAGAAATCCGTTGCTAATAGAAGGCTAACAATCACAACTGATCGCTACACGTGTGACAACTTATTCCCCAAGGCATCTTTTAATAGCAGCTGCTGCTTTTGCAACAGGCAATGATTCATCATTAGGGCGGGAATGAAGACCTTCTGAAGAATTGGTTGGCCTCGGTCATCCCAAACATGGACACGTAACATCCCCAAGCCCAGTACTAGTCTAGGCGTTTTTTTGAAGCCCAGACTATTCTTGAATAGGTTCCCTTGTACAAAAAGAGGGGAAATCAACAACTCTCCTAAAGTGTCCCCTGTAATCCGTTCCCCAACCCCCGAAACCCACCCCCCATCCCCCACCCCCCACCCGAAGTTTTGTAAAAGTAAGCATCCCCCACGGCACGAGGCCTCCCCATGCACGGTGGAAGTCGATCAGATCCTTGGGGTTCAGAGCACGAAGTCTCACAGTCCCCCTTAAGCAGATAGAAGATGGATTCCCCACAACCATATTCAGATCCCCATATACCCCATATTCTATGTACTTAAGGGAGGGTATTCTGAAGGTGATCGTGAAATGCATGCCAGATCTCATTTGTCCACGGTAGGTAAGCAAACTTGGGTATGTCCATTTCTGGGCATTTGATATATGGGTATTCGGGGGTGTGTTGCTTCAAGGTTTAAGCAGGAAGTGTTGCATGACCAGGACACTATGGTTTCGCGAAAGCCTGGAGTTTGTGGCCAACCTGCTGAGAGGTAACGGTTGCCCGAAGAATCCTGAGGTGTGCTGAGAATTCATCAAAACACTGAAGCCCTACCCCGATAAGCTACGCGAAATTCCAATAAACGAAGTCAAGATCGTCATGTGCCTCATGGCTTCAGTATGGGAGAAGGATGCGCACTTCCACACCAAGAGCTTCCGAAGGCAAGAGCCACAGGCTTGCAACAAGATTCTCCCAATTGCTCCAGCTTCACTTCTTGTCCAATCCATGCAGCCCAAGAAGCTGGATGCAACTCAGCTTGAAGAACGCCTTCAAAAAACAAGGTAGGACGGGATCACCCCACGGTATGTGAGGAGCGCATAAGATGTAGCTCTTAAAAGGCATGCCAATCTGGACTCTACCCTAATCCCGGGCCTAGGTGTGGGTCGCGAAGGAAGGAGAATGCAGCCAAATCAGTCCCCAAAGCCTGAGCTGCGCCCAAGTGCGTCTCTCCATCCCAATCCATGAGGTCTACGCACCAGCTTTGTCAACGCATGTTTCCCTCTTTCCAGCCCTTGAGCATGGCGTACAAGTTCATGCAGTCCTGAAATGACTCTTTACTTCTGGGGAGCCAGCCCTGAAAATTATGAAGCCACCCAGACTTGGGCTAGGAACATCGCTGAGTGTCCTTGAAGCAGCTGCAGCCGAGATGTTCTCGATCTCAGACCTGAAGCTGAATCCGTTTCTGGGTAGATATTGGGGTAATATTAGGGTACATATTGGGGTTGTTTTGGGATACTGGAAAAGAAAATGGAAACTGCGATTTAGCTATAATTATCGGGGTTATATTGGGGGATCTGCCACTGCTAATGGAAGTCTCTCTAGTGTCCTGTCAGTTTGTGTAGTTAGGCATATACGGTGCGCTGATTGCAAGAGAAGCCGACACGTAGTGTCGTGCTATTTGCTTCAAGCCGGGTTTGCAGGTCAAGCGCCAGTCGGATTTTATAAGCATCTTTACGCACCAACTGATGGAAGCGGCAGTCGTACGTTGATAACCATCCCAATTTGCAAGCTTACTTGATCAGCGGCAACAGGCAAGATCAAAGAAGCTCGACATGTTCGTCGGCCGTCTCGTTACTTCATTTCAGTCTATGAGGCCCCACGCGTGAGGAGATCTCTGTGTCATGAGAACGGGTGTTTGATTCATCTTGAACAATCTGCATGCCTGCAATGCTTAGACAGTGGATGTAAGAACCTCCCTTTCGGGAAGTGCTGTTTCAAAGGAGAGTGCTGGAGGCAACATACAGGGAAGGGTTCTGATGCTCTCATGCAGCGGGGCTCCAATTTATTTGACCGTTGTATGACAACTCGGTAGCGCGAAATCATCTCATTACCACAAATTCTGCCCGCAAATACTGCAGCTGGTATGATCATACTTGGCACAACATGCTGGACCCTGCCCAGCATGTCAAACTGCCTGGCAAATTCACCTGAAGCTTTCGAGCAACACAAACTGCTCAGACTACCTGTGTCGATGATGACGATTTTGCTTGCCAGCATTGTGATTACCCTACTAACGTTACCAGTCTTGCAACTTATAAACTTTCTTTACTATTTCTATGCCTGATGAAGTAGCACCTCTCCTCTGCCTCCACATTCTCTCCCCATCATCCTACTACTGCTACTACAATGAGCATGACTGGTATGAAGACCTGTGCTGCTATATGCTACTATTTCCTGCTGCGGTGGATGGAGGAAGTCGTGAACCCCAATACTCTATTTCAGGGAATCATCAACTAGGCGCACGAACTGGTGCAGAATGCCTTTCATCCACAAGATCATGGCGATGGCAACCCTAAACCCTAGACCCTAGACTCCAAAACCCCAAACCCTAAACCCTACACCCTAAACCCTGAACCCTAAACCCTAAACCCTCTACTTTGTTTGCACCATGCAGCCGGCTCAGCGCCGCGAAGGCTACAGCTTGTAAAGGCTCAACTACGTGGCGGCGCACTGTGAGCACCTCATGGAGGTTCCCTGTGAGGTCCTTATGGGATATAGGGGTTCTATAAGAATAATAGAAAAGACAATGGAAACTATAGAAATTATAGGGGTTATATTGGGGTTATATAGGGATAATGGAAAATGGAAGCTACTATAATTTTAGGGGTTATATAGGGGTTGATTTTCGTTGTGAGTGGGTTTGTATGGACCGATTGATTGTTACACAGGGTTGACTCCAAGTTTCTTGCAGGCTTGGGTTCAAAAAAGTGGAAGGAGCGATCCATGATGATCTATGTTTGAAGCCATAGTTTGAATCAACCCTAAATCCTAGACCCTAAACCCTAAACCCCGTAGTTTGAAGCTCACCTGGTTTTGGGGTGATCACGACTCTGCCTTGCTGTTGCTTTGATACCAAAGCTCCTCGAGCCTCCCAAAGTCTTCAGACTGACCCCAGATAACCCCTATAATTACGGTAGTTTCCATTTTCTTCTCCATTATCCCTATGTAACCCCTATATATACCCTATAATCCCTATATAACCCTATATAATCCCTGTTGTTTCCATTTTCTTTTCCATTATCCCTATGTGACCCTTATATATATACCCTATAATCCTTATATAACCCCATATACACCTGACTTTACTCCAGTACCTCTTCTCTCCACAGACGCCTCTGACATTAAAACACCACGGTCACCACAGCTGCGTGCAAATGAGAATGTACACTTGCCCGTTGTGAGATACTGTTGATGGATGAAATCCTGCACCACTTTTCGTCCCTAATGTTCCAGGAATTACCGTAATGTAGGGGCTGTAGGTGGTGCAAGATTTCCTCCATCAACCGTATGGTAGCCACTACCTAGCCATGCATTCACAAAGCTCACTCAGAAGCATTGGCCCTGCGGGCCTGAACGCTATTATGCAAACCCTATGTATCCCTATTTTCTTGTTACTGGGATCCCCAAAGTGGTACCCTTAATTTTGGGAAACCCCTTGTCCCTTATAAACCCAGTGTCCATTTAATTTTCCATTTATCGTTTCCATTTGATTCTTCATTATTGCGGGCGATGAGGCCCGCGCACTTCTGAGAGCGAAGCGCCATTGCCCTGCCAAGACAAGTGCCGTACCTGCTTTAGGCCCCAAGAGCTTGGGAGGGCTATGTATTTTAAGGATATTGCAGCAGTTATGTAGGGGCTAAATATGTAGGGCTGATCGAAAAGAACATGGAAATTGCGGGTTTGGGGTGGCTTGAGGTGCCTCCGAACCCGGCACGCTGAACTCCCAAAGTGCTTACCAGAATAGTGTGTCTGTGTGTTGAGGACCGTGTATGCTACAGGCATGCTCGCCCGCTTCATGTGCAAGTTGCATCAGATCAAAAGATCCAGTAGCAGGCATTGAATGATAATGACAACCATAAGAACCAGATGATAGTGACAAGGTTTAAACAGTTCTGCTACTGCGCATACAATGTGCTAGCTAATGTTCCCACATCTCTAGACCTGGGTTTGCATTTCTTGGCAGCTGTATGGCAATTCGTTTCAGACGGGTCTTGATCTACAGGCAGTGTGCTTGCACCTGTTCAAAGCGAGAAAATCTCGAGGATTTCGAATTTCAGCCTGACTGCAGCTTTTGGCATTCTGCATGTTTGGCACTGACTACCTGGATACATGCCAAACTGAGCTCTTGTCTGCAGCAGCAGCATTAAAACTGTTGATTCTCTTTGCTACTGGATAACGTGAATCCTGAGCGCCAGCCCCGAAACCCCCGAAGTGTGGCTGTACAAAAAAAATTGCTCTAGCGTGTTTTGTGCGAAGTCTTGCATGTACGCCTGCAAGTTTTTAATTTGAAAGCTTTCTTTGGCAAGGCTGGTGGACAGGGATCCGAAAGAATGGTGCTACCCAAAACCCTCACAACTGAAGCAAACCCAGGGGTCTGCTCCACCAATGGTTTGCTGTTTGCTTCCCTTTAGCTTTCAAAAGGAGCATTTGTGCAGACCTTCAAGCTTCTGGCATTTGGCTGTTCTATTGGGCTAATGGAAAATAAAATGGAAACTACTATAGTATATAGGGTTATATTAGAACTTAATTGTAATTGATCGTCAGAGAGGCTTGAGCTCGCCCTTGTTTGTTCTTATGATGAATCTCTAGAGGGTGAAGGCAAGCAAAAGAGCTATACAGACATCTGGACATACCTGACTAACGAAAGTAACAAAAGTATGACCATATGTTGCCTCTTAGCTGGCAAAGATTCCGACTCGTTCCGAAGCATATGAGGGACCTGCTGCACATGGCGAGCTCGCAACTGCCCTTCCAAAATCTGCACGTTGCTACCTCTGTTGCAGAGAAGCGAGACATAGGACAAATCTTCATCGAAGATCTCATACCCTCGACCTGGACCACAAAACCCTAAAGAGTTCGAACACTGTGCCACGCTGCCTCGTCCTTGATCCTTCGCAGCAGGGATGCTCGGTGCCTCCGAACATGCATGCCCAAGACTTATGCAACCTGCTGTGGGGCTCCGACAATGATTCTATAGTCTCCCAAAATGGGGGACCCCAACATAGACCCCGCAATACTACGGTCCTTCTTACTGGGACCCCCAAAGTGGTACCCCGTAGTTGTATTCCCGGCGCTCAACAAGCTCCCCCCAAGAAGCGCTAGTAGCACCCAGGTGGAAAGAGAACCTGAACAGTCCTGTCTCCACTTTGTAGGCCCGCCTGCTTGGGTAGGCGCTGCTCTGCAACAATGACCTTGGCAGCAGGCATTGTGGTATCTCAACTCTACGCAACACGCTGGATTCTGATTTTCCAGTTCTGAACTATTGCATGGCCGCCTGCTGCTTTGTTGCCCATTGCATCATATTGCATCATGACCTGTTCCACGGAACTCGCTATCGCTATCTCTGTAATGTAGCTAGAGTTAGTTTACGAAGACACGCCAAACACCGGACAACTCCTGGTTTCGAAAGCAAACAGGACCTCCCTTTTTCGACTTAAGCGATGATCCATTTAGATCTTGAAAGTTCAGTACCTTGCTTGTAAGCGGTCCAGCAAACATCTAAGGTGTATCCGGGATCTGCGAGCAAGGGCATGCATGGACCTGGCTGTAGTTTGCGGAAATCCATGCTGGACTCAAGTGCCGGCCGCGCGGCCGGCGAATCGAAGTTGACGCGATCAGTAGCCTGCAGCTGAAGCAACTTGCCAATTTAGCAGCTGGTCTTGGGTGATTTCTGCCCTCAGCCCGCCCACTCGTACGCCTAAGCTGTGGTCCGTCTTGTTTGTGTGCTCCTGCTGGTATGAGCACTGCAGAGTTGATTCCACTTCCATCGACCGCAGGTGCCCTGATAAGATCACCGATAGTAAGAGCAGCAACGCTGCTTGTCCACGCACGGGCTCGAATTTCACCATTTTGTCGAGTGGCGCTGCTGTCTTGGAAGTAGTCGTGGAAAACCATGAACCTCAAATGGGAAGGCTCAGGCCATGGATTCTGGGTTGGAACATGGATTTCAAGAAGCAACGAACCCAAAGTTGCCTATGAGAGTGACAATGCAAAACAATGCAGGCCAAAAGGTCTCTACAGAAGGCGTCACAGCAATAAATGCTTCCAGCATCTTACCACGCTAGGTTTCATGCTAGTCCTCTTTGCTACTATGGTGATTGTCGACCATACCCCAAAGCCCAAACCTTAATTGTCTCTCTCTGTCTCTCTCTCTCTCTCTCTCTCTGCCGGCATGCGGACGCAAAGCCCCCGCTGCAGTGCGCCGGTCACATGTCATTGCACTCAGGGTGAACATGACAAAACAAGATTAGCATAAAGTTAACAGAAGCGGCGGATGCAGCCAATTAGCGGCCAAACATCCAGCACATGAACTCACCCTCATGAGATTGCCATTTGTGACAATCTTGTGCCAACTCCGCGAGGTTCAGCTGATGTGCACGACAGTACGCATATACGTCTTGTTCATGCCACCTCCTGGGGTGCACCACCACTGCCCGGTTTTGCCTCCACCATTCCATGTTTTTGTGGGACAACAAGAGTTGCATCATGGGATTGTGTGGCTGCTACTCTTTGCTCTTTGTATCCCAGATCCCCTAAAGGATCCAAAAAATGGAACCCCCCCAATATGAACCCATTACTACATTGGGGAGACCAGGGGATTGTTACGGGGTTCCATTTTTTGGATCCTTTAGGGGGTCCGGGATACGCATGAAGTCTGCCAGGCTGCAAGTGACGCTGGGTCCACGAGCTCAGGCCGACGTCATCGACAGCATTCATGGACAGTTGGCTTCCTGAAGCTGCGTAATCTGAAGTTTGAATGAGGAACTTTAGGGACTCCTGCAAGGGGCTGGGCGGTATCTAATGATCTACAAAGTCTGAAGCCTTGATGTCTTCATTTGAGTCCTGGAAGTCCTGGACTCTTCCAGGCAATGTTTTGGTTGCCTTTCTTTATACTAACTTAACTGACTTGAGGATCCCAAACCTTGCAACACTTGCTTTCATTCACATGGTTCTGGGTTCTTGTAGGCAGTTGTGCATTTGGGCAAGCATCCATGATTTGCATCAGGAACGACCAGCACCTTCCGAGTCCGCCGGGACGGCGGGTGTGCTATTGTAAGTTCAGGTCTTGAACATTGGAGTCCCACCTGCAAGATTCTGTGGGTGTGGAGTCTCGCCCTGGAACCCGAAACTCGGCACTGCTTGCCTGTTCTAGCAAATGGACCTGGACGGGAAATCTCTAGAAGACTTTGCGATAGTGGTAAGAAACTATTTGAGGACAGCTGCGCCTACTTGTGATTCAATGATTTCATCATTGCTTTAAAGTGATCACGATGCAACTAACTGCTTCCTTGTCAAGCATCATCGCCCTAGAGGCTAGAACGCTTGTCTTCTTTCACGTCTCGGGCTCCGGCTGATCTTGGCCTTGAGAGCAGAGCGTGGAGGCAAAGCTACCTGCACAAGCTGCCGTTCCTGCAATATTAGCGAGTGTCAGGATCGTGAGTTTTCTACCTCTGGTTCAAACACATCATGCTGCTTTTGCGGGCTCCAGGCTAGGAT
The DNA here is from genome assembly GCA_905231905.1 of Symbiodinium pilosum. Classification (NCBI taxonomy): domain Eukaryota; class Dinophyceae; order Suessiales; family Symbiodiniaceae; genus Symbiodinium; species Symbiodinium pilosum. The sequence goes on from CAJNIZ010037591.1 coordinate 43,178, forward strand.
ATATGCATGGTGATACCACTGTAGGTGAGTGGATATGCTAATAAGTCTTCAATCCATCTGCTGTGCCCGAATCCAGAAAAAGTCTGATGACAACGACAGCGGAAACATGGTGGCAAGGATGTCAACGTCAAGGCCACCAAAGAAGACAATGCCAACCCCTGAATCATGATGATGAGCTTACTAAAATATGTGCTCGGGAGCTACCTGCTAGTGCTGCTGCTGATGTCGGGCAGTTGCGAGCAGTTGTAGGGCGGGGCTTCTAAACAAAAATGAGTGGTGAGTTGCTGAGTAGAAGCACAAAAGTAGTGTGAACCCCTGCCTGTCCATTCAGGCAGCCCGCAGGTGTCTGTAGACCACTGAAGTTGGTTGTCCTTAGCTCCGTGATGCTACTGGATTGTTGCATTTGATTGCAAGTGGCAGGGCAATAGTGTTGAGAGCAGCACTATAGGGAAGGGCACCTAACGGTGGCAAGATTGGTGGCCGAACCGTTCTTATCTCAACCAGTGCTAGAGACCCCCAAAAGCTCAACCAAGCGGCCGATTGAACCGCTGCTGCAGGAAAAGAGGCAGCAGCCTTCATCGCCAGAGTGATACTAGTTTGGCTGCGCATGGGATTCTGATAAGCTTCTCACAGTCCAGACGGTCTGGCATGGTCTCCCACAACTGAGCGGCAACAATAACTACGTCATGGTCATGCTGGGTCAGGCCCGCAGAATTCTTTGCAGGCCTCTACATGATGAGAAGTGATAAAAATTGTTTGAGGATTCGCCACAACAGCAAGAGTGCTGCTCTCCCAGTTCCCAGTCTCGACTTTGTGTCGCGACACAGGCTTATCTCTTCATTAAGCCTTGTGGCTTGGCCTGGGAGCTTAAACCGCCCCTTCTCCCTAATAGTCCTAATATAGTACACGCCCGTCTCGCAAAACTGTGGCAAATATGTGTTTTTAGATTTCCATAAGCAGAAATTCACTTTGAAAAGGAACTCTTTTGCAAGGGAAAGCTGTCAGAACTGGGGCATAGGCCACGAGCCCACTGCAAACAGGCTGCAAACCTGCAGTAGACGCAAGATTGATATCACCCACACACAAGGCAAGGCAAGGTATGAAGACTAGGGAACACTTTTCGCCACCTGGTTGTCAAAAAAGATTTCTATAGTGCAAAGCAGTCTGGCCTGTACGCAAATGAGTCCTGATCTTATTGGCCGACTTTCCTATCCGTTTCCCCTCAGTGTGACCTCTCTTCAAAGTGTGACCTCTCTTCAAAAACAAGCCGTAGACTTCATGGTGTTTCGAGCAGTGGTCAATATTCTTAAATCAGCAGCACCGATGCAACTCAGAAGTAAGTGTATTCTGCGAATAGATACTTGCGTGAATGCCTGGCAAACTCAAAGTGGTTATTGTTTGCCACCCTTAGCTTTGATCTTCGGGCCTCAGCTTCAAAAACGCATGTCAACACTCGGGTGCCTGACCTAGTGAGCTGCCCAGATCATGATACGCATGACAACCCTAACATCGCGCAGAAGGGAGCTGCATCCTTGAGGCATGCACATGTATGCTGGCAAGCGGCGCGCGGGACGCACATGGCACCGTAAAACTTCACCTTGTCTGGTGTTGCCACAAAACCTGGGCTCTGCTGCACGGCTGCAGATGGGGGGGGGGTCGGGCTAGGCTGGGAATTCCACGTTGAGATTCCTAATTTGCGGTGAACACTTGCTTCTGAAGTAGGTGGCGGGCTGGACTAGCAATGAGATGCCAAAGCCAGGACGCTCGGCTTGACAAAGGCTTATGCTCATGCACCTACCCCTATCATTGCCAGATGCTCTTGAGTTAAATGCTGAAGGGAACTCCACAGCCGGCTAATACCCAAAGATTGCTTAGCAGTACTTGCCAAGACCGCACACGACGAGACGCCGCCAGATGGACATGCTCAATCCCTGCAGGAAGTGCGGCTGGGCCAGCAACCTGAACAAACTACTGTTCCTCCGTCAGAACAAAAATTGCCTGGCAGCTCTTAAATACCACGTTGTAGACACATGCCAGATATCTCCGAAGACGTCACGTCAAGTGCACTAACGACATTAACCAAAGCTGCTGAGCCACCACGTCTTTCTGCATCGAAGGACAGGGAAACCACGAAGACCACCGTGAAGAGCTTCATCGAAGTGTCTTGGACATGTGTGCACTCACAGGGGTCTGCCGCTAGGTCTTTGAGCTCTGAATTTGGTGTGACTATGCATGTTTGAAGCTTGAGAGGCTGAAGCCCAAAGCTGATTTCAGACCTCTCCAGGTTTACCGCTGGACTTTTGCAGTACGGCTTCTTACAAGTCTGTTTCTCAACCTTTATTCCTTGGCCATCGGACCCTGAAACCTCAAACCTGAAACCGCGCGGCCCATGTGGCAGGTGTGCATGAACTCCATCAGTGGGCCGGCAGCGTGGCTTTCGAGGCCTCCCGCAAGTGAGTAGGCCGGGAGTCTGCTGGGTTGCTGTTAAGGGACTTAAACTAAGTTCCCAGACCGCAAAAGGGATCTAAAAATTAGATCCTCTAGAAAACAATAGGGAACTATATAGGGATTATAATGGCTTTATAAGGGGGATCTAATTTTTACATCCTCCCAGGGGTCTGGGTTACCATAATATGGGCATATTGGGCGTATCTTAAATTACCATAATATGGGTATAGGGTTAAGTTACCATAACATGGGTGTATGATAAATAATGGAGTGTCCTTGCTAGAGTAACTTAATTCAAGTTCCTTAACGGCAACCCAGTCTTTTCTCTTTGAGGCTGTTTCCACCTTCCATGCGAGCTGTGGCCCCTGATTGCTGCCAGCTCTCATATAGTTGATACTACAAATCCTGCGCGACCTTCAATACCTGATAAACTAGGCATTCTGGCATTATAGTATAGCACAGTCATGCAGGACATTTACAATCTTACCAATTCCTGCAGGAGTTGAATGTAAAAGGAGACCCGAACTTTGGAAAATGCTCATAGCTGGAGCTGCCAGCTGCATCTTATAAGTCCCAGACCTACATCTGGATCCAAGAAAGGAGCCCAACAACGAGTTTTACGACATGTTTGGGGAAAAGGGAATTAAAATTGTTGGAGGAAATCTTGCACCATCTTAAGTCCCTAAGCCCTAGGAAATACCGTAGGCAATGCAAGATGTCATCCATTAACAGTGGGAGGTTCCCCCTTTGGGATTCATTTGGGGTCCGGACTGCCATGCTCAACCCTGCGTTCTCACCCTCACAGCCCTGCCCAAACAGGCGCGCGCTCAAACTTAAGGAAGCAGCATGTCAAGAATCCATTTATGATGTAAGACTCAGTCAACCATTTACATCAGTATGCTTGCAGGAGGCCTAGGGGGCCTAGGGACCCAAAATGGGCCCCCAACACCTCTTAGGTCGTGAAGGCTCAATGAGCCCCTCCAACATCTGTTCAGATGTCACAAATATCCCGGTCTTTCATAAGGCCCTGAATCAGCGGTTGAATAGACGAGAAGAGTCTGCCACGAAACTCTTCAAAGTAAGTTAAACGCTCCTGCTCAGCCCGTAGGCTTTAAGCTGTAAAGGGTAACCATCAACACCCCAAAAAGCCTTGGGCATAGACGCGCAGGATGCCGTCTTGCACAGTCCGTAGGCAGCTGACAAGCGGGTGATCGGGTGCGGCTTGGAAACCCAGGTCCTGCTTGCGGTTGTGGGTGCAAGCTTCGGACCCTTAGAATATCTTAGAATATGGGGTTTCCCAAAATTGTGAGTACCCTGTTGGGAGTCCCCATAATAAGGACTATAGTATTTGCAGTCTATATTGGGGGTCCGGGTGAAGGCGTAGGAACCGGGATGCTGGGATGCTGGAATATAGATTTGGGGATTAAGCAATCCCTAAACAACCATTCTGTGCTTTTGGGGGCAGCCTCACTTGCATCATCTTCACGGTCTTGACAGGTAGCAAATGGTAGCAACACCGACGTCTATAAACATCTTAAACTTTCTCCTCTCATACATTATACATATGAATACTGCACTCTCAAGGGAGGGGATTCTAAAGGCAGGTGCAGCTGAAACCTGGCAACTCCGAATGCAAATTCTGAGCAAGCTGAAGTTGAGATGAACTAGACTTACCTCGTCATCTAACTGAATCTTCTGTTGCTACAATGGGTCCTCTGCTGGACGTTTGCAGGGCTCATCTTCTCGCCTGAGGCCGTGTTCTGAAGCATCTTCTCCACATTTGGTTTGATACTAGTACACTACCTGACATGCAGAAGCCTCTACATAACCTCTGCCTTCTCTGTGTACCTGGTACCCTTCCCTTATCGTCTATGAAGGCTGCAGGCCAGTCTACAGGTTGACATGCGCAATATTGCAAAGTGGGAGACAATCTACTGTCCCCGTGCATAAGCCTTCAGCCCCCTCATTTCTACTGGCGACGCTTGCTTTGAAATCTTCTCTTTTCCTGTGCTTGTGAGAATGTTTCCGTTCGTGCAACCAGGGCACCGGATCCCCATTACTTCACACTCGTGGCGAGTGATTGCCAGCGGCATTTTGCCTGCACTGCCTGCAAAGAAATAAAAGGCAACATGTGACTAGAACGGAATGGGACAGAAACAAGCAGTCTGCTTCATCCGGTACACTTAAAAAGAAATATCTACAGAAAAGCCATGGGCCGTCAGAATCATCATAAACCTAGAGTAACTTGCATCTAAAATCATCACTGGTGATGATGCTGCTAAGGTGCGTTCACATAGCTTGGAGCCTAAACTTATGAGGATGTTCCGCGCAGGATGCAGGCTGACATTTCCAGGCTAATACGAAACAAAGCACCATTTAGGCTCTATCGCGTTTCCAGTACAGTACGACCACGACGCCCAATCTGATCCCACTTGCTGTTCTGCCAGCTTTTTCAGGAAACAGGTATCCTTAGAGTATAGTCCCTCTCGAGTAGATGGACTGTGGGGTATATGGAGATCTTATTACAATATACCCAAGGCCATATTCTAGCTACTTAAGGGGGACTATACACGTTGGCAGTCCAACTTAGAGCTGCAGACGCAGCTGTCTCATCTGACTTTATTACACACCTGCAGAAAATGCGGCCGAGAGGCCCAGGTCTGTGAATCGCTCTTCGGAGCAGTTTTGTATACCTTTTTCGGCGATGACGCTGGTGTTGCTACAAGAGTTAAGAAACTTCAGTAAATTCTCTAGACCAGGGCATCTCAACATAAGGGATCGCTTCTGGGAGTCTTTAGGTTGTGGTTTGCACTTTCGTATCGACCTGAGACCCCTGCTAATACCCTGATTTTTCCACTTCACTTGCAAGTATTTGATATAGCACAGTGCGCCAGCAATTACGCACCCAAGCTTCATCCCTCTCCGCCGCATCTAGGCAATTAGACGTACTCTTTCCACAGGCTTGGAGTGGGCTTCAGAATTCTTGGTTTGAACTTGTTGGCTTTATGCGGGGCTACGATTCCGTGATAACATCCTCATCCACAAAAGACAGATCCGCCCCGCTTGTTTTACAGCCTCAAATTCGCTATCTGATTCCTCCCCATAGTTTGCTTGCATGCCATCTTCAGCCAAAAGCCTTTGCCTGAACTACTATTCCCTCTAGAAGCCCAAGCTGTCGCAGCTGTATCCTCCGCCCTGGAATCCTGCCATCCGCTTGCCGCCAAGGGGCTTGAACGCGTGAGAAGAGGTAACTTGACAAGGAGCAGGGCTCCTACACGTAGTAATATTACTTGTACTAGTAGAAATACCAGCACGAGTACTAGTACTAGTAGTAGCAATAATAATAAGCATAGTAGTAGTAATTGTACTAATACTAGTCACAGTAATAATGCTAATACCAGTGATAGTAATTGTAAACCACTTTGTTGGGTTTGTGCCATTTTGGGCTTGGGCACATCGAAGCCAATTCTGCTGGGGGTTCATCAAGTTGTGAGGCAGGAGCCCCGTTTAACCACAAGCCCCCTGTTGCTGCATGCATCCTGCAACGTTGAACAAGGTTGGTAACTTTAAACTGCTGCAGTGTTCCAGTAGGAGTTTTGGTAAACAGGCGAATGCCAAGACCGGGCCGTAAATCGTGAGCACTGAGCACCTGATTAACCTGATGCCTCCTGCAGTGTCCAACATCTCATGCGCATCTACCTGTAGTTATGACGTTACCGCCAATCGCAGAAGAAGTGGAACCCTGGACCCTGCAGTGCCTCTTTCATCTTTTCCCACCCAAGCTCTTGAACCTATAAGCCTCACACTGCCCCGAACTAATATGGAAGCTGAAAAGGGATCCCTGATAGGCTACTATCCGACTATCCTTTTCAAAGGGGGGGTCCATATTAGTTTCGGGTAGGGTACTCTCTTCCTTTCAGGTCCAAAGCTCCTCGCATGGTTATCTGATCATCTCCGCACGAAGGTGTCCATTGCCCATGTCCGCATGTCCACAAGGTGTATGAGTTTCTAAAGATCACAGCTGTTGCTTTGGACATATTCTGTGGCTCGGAATTCTCGGCCTACAGGGCTTTGGTGTTCAGGGCCAAGAAGCTACCTGATTCAGCTTTGCTTGTCAGTTGACAGGATTGCAGGGATGAGAATTCAACTTTTCGAGTGCTGCTTCTTGATGAATTGCTACAGTAAAGGACTAACCTGAAGAAGTCGAAAGCCGAGCCAGGTGTTTCCTGCAACTGGTCACCTGCAAAGAGCGCAGTAGTCATCCCTCCAGGCATACCCCTGCCTTCCTAGCCTCGGCATCGGCTTCTTTTGGCACCAACGGATGGATAACCAACCTGCTCCCTCCACACCCCTTTGAACAACCAACACAAGTGTTCAGTCGTTCCTCCCACCCCTCCCCACCCGCCTCTCATCCCCTCCCACCCCCTTCCACCCCCTCACCTTCCAAAAAAGCACCTCTTCCCCAAACAAATAACAAATGCGTTCACTCTCATTCTTCCCACCCACCCCACCTCTCATCACCACTCCCACCCCCCTGACCTCTCCCACCCAAATCTGTTGTCTTTCCTGGTCGCGTTGCGGCGGTCACCAAGCACTGCTGGAGGATCTTCGGATCTCAGGCACCACCAGGTGATCATCGATCCTTCCTCAGGGAGATTGTCAAATTGAGGTTTCCCAAAATTAGGGATAAAATCATGGTGGGCCCTCTCATAAGGATTCTAGTATTTAGGGGGTTTATATGGGGGAATGAGGGTCCGGTGGATCTGGGTTCCAAGGACCACTGACTTATGTATCAAAATCAAGGCCATCCCACCTCGGCGGCGTAGCACTTCTAGCAACCTGGAGTCTGGCCTCTGGCTTTGAGTTGCAACAGGCTCTGTCTCCAGGACCACAGGCTCCACCTCCACGGCCACAGGTTCCATGAGACCTTTGAGCCAGGAACGCTACAAAGCATTCAAAGAGCACGTTCTTCGGAAATGCACTGCAGCGCACGAGCCGACTTGAGAAAAGCATGACATGAAATACAATTCAAACTTCTTTCAAAGTCTTTTGGTAAGGATGTGCGTTTCCCGTGCAGCTGGCTTGGCAGGAACCCTCTCCCTGAATATATATGGTCCATGGTAAGACTTGCCATCACTCGCCTATGAGTGCAGCCGCGGCACGGGGATGCTCGCTGTGTGTAGGCAGTCGGCCAAACCGCGCTCCCCTGAGATGCTGCAACTCCTCCGCCCAGGGTCATAGGGTACAATATGGGGATATAATATAGTGTTATTAAGGGTTATATAGGGTATCATAAGGGTATGACATAGGGCGAAATTGGGGCTATAGATTTCAGGAGCTCGTGGCTGACTGTCGAGCTCCGGGCCCAATCAGGAGGCGGGTGACGCAGCTTGACTCAAACAGTGTACGTAGCCCATGAAAGCCCTGAACCCCGATCGCAATGATTTGGGGCCCCAACCAGAGCAAGCCTGAATCATCAAACAGATATGCTTGCGGCAAGCCCGTGAACAGTCCTAATTACGATCACCAAAAAATTCTAGACCCACTCCCCCAACAAAAGCAGTCTAAGGAGGTCTCGTAAAGGGCTCCTTACCCCAGATTGAGCCAGGAAAACACAGTTGAAAGAAGAAATCACAAAAACCAACAAAAAGATTCAAAAAAACACGAAAAGGTTTGTAATGAACTCCAGTTGAAAAAACATTTTCCGAAAGGACCCAAATCTCACTGAAAACTAGTTCTGCGAATTCGTGTAGGCCTGGCTACGAAATCTGACCATTACCACCGAAAATCGACCGCTCCAGGGGTTGGGGGTGGGGCGGGGGTGTCAAAAGTTTGCTAGTGATTCATGCTTCACCACCATTCGGCTTCAACGAGATTGACAAATCCGCACCCAAAACCTAAGGCCGAAAGAGCTGACCGAGAAGCTCATATGGCATATAGAGATGTGCCGCACCTGTACGAGTGCAATTCCCGGATCCTAAGGTATACGGGTTCTGTCCATCACCAACATGGCTGCAAGAGCAAAGTGAAAGGAGTTGCATTCAGCTGGTAAAACCACATCAAGACGCAGTCCTGAATCCACAATGTCACAACTCCTGCAAACTTAACATGCAGTGGGTGAAGGAAATCTGGATTTCCTCCATCCACAATATCTCTGTACACCTTTGTCCCCATTTCTCACCAGTAAACCCCAGATTGGATCCTGATTATGCAGACCCCAAAAATGCGCCAACCAAAACTAGCCCCCGACTTGCTGGTTCTTAGTCAGGAATAAAGGGATATAATCCCTAAAGGGATAGTGGAAAAGGAAATTAAATGGAAACTACTACTGTATAATAGGGTATATACGGGGGTATGGTAGGGAAGAATGGAAAACCAGTATAGCCCCCATTAAGTAGATAGAATATGGCTTAAGGTATATTATAATAAGATCCACATATACCCCATATTCTATCTACTTAAGGGGGATTATAACCCTAAATTCTATCTACTTAGGGGGGACTATAACCCTAAACCCTTCACCCTAAACCCTAAATTCTATCTACTTCAGGGGAACTATACCCTATACCCTAAACCCTAAGCCCTAAATTCTATCTACTTAAGGGGGACTATACCCTATGCCCTAAACCCTAAATTCTATCTACTTAAGGGGGACTATAATCCTAAACCCTATACTCCAAACCCTAAATTCCATCTACTCAAGGGAAAACCAATAAGGTGAGGACACTCTTGGCTGCCCGGGTCCTCCGCGGTCCGCTCCGCTCGGCCACGCTGCCTCCTGGAGTCGATCACGGACTTTTAGGGGATTAATTGGAAAAGAAAATGGAAACGACAATATTCTAATACTATATTATAATACTATATTATAGTATAGTAGTTTCCATTTTCTTTGCCATCACATGATAGATCGCTGTAAGCTTGCTTCGTCACAGGTTCTAGAGCTCTAGTTTTGAAACTCCCCGCTTAGAAAGGGAGGGTGTAACAGGCACGGCTCACACTTGCAAGGACACCCGTACTTTAGCTATGATACATTGGGGTTGGTAGTATACAGCAATCAAAAGCTTGTTGCTGTTCCCTGAGGTTTGCTGGCGGCTTACCCCTTAGACCTTAGCCTTAGACCCACTGCCGCCCCTCCAGCATTGTGATGTTCGGGGTCCACCAGTTGCCAATCATTTGCCGCATGAAGTTTTTCAAAAGAAGCACCAGCTTTTTTCATTCCTGCATGCTGACACCCTTTGAAGGACGCCTAAAACACCAGAATCCAAGCCGACGGTGGAACCTAAAAATCCTGCATGACGCTAAGTACCCCGTACCTTGGGAATTATGGTATCCTAGTATATACCTTGGGAATGATGGTATGATAGTATACCAACGTCATGCAGGATCTTATTATCCACAGGATCCCTGCCTCAACTCGTCTTGAAGCTGTCTCGACTCCAGTAGGAGATCCGTCCTTACCTGGCAAGTTTACATTAGTGCATATTAACAAGGCAGCTATTAAAAGGGACTAGCATAATATAGTAGTTTCCATTTTCTTTTCCATTATAACCCCTTTTGATATAGGGTATAGATGAGCTACTGTCCAAATTCCATACCTGGCTAATGGACATGGGCTTGGGGTTAACGCTTTTAACCGTCTCCCCCATCCTTTTTTCAGCATTTTCGCCTTTTCACAAGACTGACTACTTAACATGTCTTAAGCAGCACAGCTCGCTGCGTCATGGTTATCGTTTTGTTTTGTCTCCCCTATCGTTTTACAGGGTCTGCAGCGTCAGCCACTAAAGTCACGTCCACCCGAGACATGATCTAATGGCTGGAAATTTTGACTGTCGCTCATATAGGGAGTCATGGTTCCAAAGGATGCAGGGGCCCGGTCAGATACACATAGCCCTTCATGTGCGGTCTCGTCTTGGACTCTTGAACGGTAGCGTAGCCGCGTTTGGAACTTCTGGCCCCAAGCGATCGCCGCCTGTGCTACTGTTGACACTAAAACCCTAAGCCCGCATGATCTTGTCATACTGAACTTGCATACGTCCGAAGGTTGAGGGTACTCAGGGTCATGAAGGATTAAGGACTTTTGGTATCAAGAGCATGACCAAAGCGACTTTGACAACAGCTTCTGCTACTACTACCACCCTCAGACGCAATTTTTGCGAGTATCAGCCTGGTAAGATGCATTGTAGTTTCCATTTTACTTGTTATTATCTGTGCCCCTATATAACCCCAACATGCTATAACAGTAGTTTGCATTTTCTTTTCCATTATCCAAATGCAGTATGAAATCATTCCTCAGAAGCATGGACCAGGCTTCTGGCCTCTGCACTGCGCTTCCACGCCCGATCAAACCAGGCAGCCCACCGAGCGCAAAGGCGCCTCGGAAAGGATCTCTGCTCCAGAGATGTTTTTTAGAAAATTCCTTGGGGCCGATCTCAGATATGCCTCCAAAAATATCTACAGCTGTACAGGGTTGAGTCTTCTGTTCCCAAACTGTAGAAGCAATCCTGTTTGCTCATGTTCCTTAAGATTCGGCCCCCTGACACCCTCACTGAACAACAGGCGAATGTGTCTCAATAGGCAGAGGCCATAGTCATTGGAGGGTGGGATTGGCGAATGAGGTGAGTTGATTCTTTATGTGGTGTCTACCCTGTTTGCTGCCCTCCTCTGCTGTGCAGAGGATGGCAGGGAAGACTCTCCTAAACTGCACAATCTAATGGCTCGCTATTGAGGAAATGAGTCATCTCCGGTCCAAGCACAATAAGAGAACCTTCTCAATGATTCGTCTACTACGCTTGCGCCCGTAATCCCTGCTAACATAGACACAACAACGAAAGAAGAAAAGAGCCTGACCAGGTCCTACGGCAGTTGCAAAGAGAAACACTGACTTGCTCAAGCGAACCGGAACAAGGCTATAATGATGTCTTCAACAGAAACAAGAGTGGACAGATGACTTGGGGCTGCGGGTAGTTTTGAAACAGCAGGCTACGAAGCAGGGTTTCCGAGTGCCTCAATGTTTCGTCCCAAGCCTGCGGAAAGAAGCTGTTGAAAAGGCCACTGAATTTTCGCTGTGATGCGTCGCCAATTCCAGTGGTCCCTTCAACGCATATGCCCAGAAAAGGCAAGAACACCTAGTTGCTACCCGCGTGACAAATCATATCTCATAATTACCCAATGTGAAAAATGTCTGGGACACTTTGATGAGCCTGCTTTAAGACTCTGTAGACAAGCGGCCAGCTGTGGAAAAGAAGTGCCTCGTTTGCTCGTGCTGTGAACACGGCCGGGCACCTGCGTCCTTCTTGGGAGCAGGACTGGGGAACTCTGCGGGGAAACCTGATGGGAAAGGCAGAGCAGTCTTGTGAGTCTTATGCTTTCCTGCGTACTTCTTATCGCCAGCGTCTGGAAATCTGCAGTTTGAGATTCTCAAAGCCGAAGTGCAGGAGGTAAACCAAGAACTATTACTACCACTACTACTAATGACTACTACTACTACTACTACTACTACTAGGAGGTGCGCGTCCCATATGTGACGCTATGTTTTTCTTGCATTCGTAATGTTTTTACTATGTGTTTTTGCTCATTCTAACCCAAACGGACCTGGTTTGTTTTTTAGCTCTTTTCTGGGATCTACAGTCTTTTTAGAAATGCTTTAATTTTATCATTGCCCCATTAGTCCAAGATTTTGAGGAGTTCTGA
>CAJNIZ010037591.1:55415-66675 GCA_905231905.1 Symbiodinium pilosum
CACGTGTCTGCATTCGGGTTCGTTGCTCCCATCTGGTGCGGACAACCCTCTAATGTAGTGGGCTGCCCCCACATCTGCTTTCCATGCACTTACTCAAGCCTTGCAAGCTGGACGTCCAGGACTCCTTCAAAAGGTATCCCTGGGTCTTGGATGTAACAACAACCCTGCACGTACATGGGCTGTTTGCGTTGGGCCCGGGCACAGCCACCACCTCGCCAGCAAATGAGCCGTGGCATAAACGCTTTGAATTTTTCGTTCTCGTCTCAATCACTATCACGGAGCCCTACGCTTTACTGACGCGGTCCCAGCGCCAGCACATCGCGAGCTCTTGCTGTTCTTTCGCACTGACGCGAGCTATCGCGAATAAGATATGAACGATAACCGCAGGTTTTACTGACGCGCGCACAGTTTCTGCTGATGCGCGCACGTCGCCAGCATCGCACAGAGCCGTCTTACCGAGCCGAGATCGCAAGCTATCGCGGACAATGTACTTTCAAAACACTGACACGCACTGATGCGCGCACCAGTTTTTACAACATCCAGCATCGATGAGAACCCTCTTATAAAACTCCTTCATGGGGGTTGTGGCCGTCGGGAAAATGGGCACGTAGACTTAACTTCAGCTTATTGGAAAATTTTAAGAACAAGCAATTAAAATCTCCGCGCAGCAGCTGATGCTTGGGCTTCCAACAATTTTCCTCTGCTTGTGGGTTTAGGACTCGTGCATAGTATTCAAAACGTGTCTGACTCAGGACGACAAAAACCTACACCACTATCTCCCAACCATCTGCCCCACACAGGACTGAAGCTGCGCAGATCACGCACAAGCCAGGAAACATGCGCAAAACAACCGATGCAAAATAAAACTACATCACCATGTCCCAACCACCCACCCCATACAGGACTTAAACTGCGCAGATCACGCTTAGACCAAGACAACCTGCGCAAAACAACGGATGCAGCTGCAAAAATGTTGGCTTGACTGGTTGTCTGCATCTGGATTTGGGTCGTGCTCAAAATGATGGGCCACTTTTGGTCATAGATTCTATTATGGCACCTAATATCTAAAGGTACCAATATGGGATCTTGATTTTGGGAACTCTAAGCCCTAAACCCTAAACCCTATATACCCCTCTAAAACCTTTATATCCCCCTTTAAAGGTACCCAAATGGGACCCAAGTTTGGGAACTACGCATATACTATCATTTTCCTATCTACCGACGACTCGAAGTTATGGGGCTTGGCCAGCATGGCGGTTGTGATGGTCCGTCATACCTCATGCTGCCTCATGCTAGTAAGACTATATAAGCCCTGGACTAAAATTGCAGTACATCCCTTAATAGGTCCCCCCAAAAAACCCGATATTATAGTGCCCCCAACCATAAACTTAGTCCGTAGCCCATATGGTGTTGAGGACACACCTTTTTCATGCCCAAAAAGGCAGACCGAAGAGCGGACCCAGGATGACAACTGATGCCAACGATCTCGACATCTCAAGGTTTAGGATTTAGGGTTTAGGGTAACTCAAATTCAGGTCCGTATATAGTAGTTCCGCCAAATAAGGGGACCCAAATACAGACCTCAACATACCGTAGTCCCCATGATGGGGACCACCAAAAAGGTAACCCTAAACCCTTTTGCCTAAACCCTGAACTCTAAACAGTAGTTTCCACTCTATTTTCCATTTTCCCAATATAACATGAATACACCCTCCTGAAACTACCATATGCAATAAGCAATACACGATGCTGCAAAAGCTTTGAGGAAAACGACTGACAAAACGACCAGGCTGAAATCTGTCTGGGAAAGTTCCTCTTCAACATGGTGGCGAGCGCGACTTAGAAGAATAAGCTTTTTTAATCTATTCAGAACGTGGTGCCAAAGGCAACATGAATGTGGTTTGGACAAGAAACCGCACAAGCATGTCAAATCCGTGTCGCGGCGACCATTCTGCATGGCAGCTTCCACCTGGGTTATCCCAGCGGAAGACCAACCCAACAATTCACATGTCAAAAAACCGTGCAACGTTTTCCATGCAACGCGACTTGCCTTTGTTTGCCTTAAAATCTCGTCCCAAGACCAGAGACAAAACTAGGAACATGGAAACTCATTTGTAGTCACTACCAGCCTGTCCTTACTGCAACCACATTTCAGGCCGAAACATACGTGCGCGAGCTTCACTGCCCTGATCAGCCCCATCCTGCAAAGACCCAGTTGCAGAATTGCATGCAAACTACTGCTGAACAGCAATGAAATTACACAAGGCCTCAAACTCTCTCTGGTCTGAAATTTCGCGGCGGATACCTGCTTGTTGAAAAGCCGCCGCAGCGAACCTAGCTGGCATCAACATGCCCGCAAGCCAAATGCTGCTAGCACAAGAATGAAGTGTCTGCCAATCATCAACATACCGAGAGAAAGGGCTCGAAAAAAATGCTGGGCAACAAGCGCAAAATGTTGCCGCTCCACATCATGCCAAGACACTTGACCAGGCGATTGGCCTCACCATTTGCACAACCTGCCGTAACGCCCCAGAAAGAACCCCAAGAAAACATGTCCATAACACGACATCACACCAATAAGCTCCACCCAGTATTTACATCATTGTTGCACCCTAAGGATGAAAGCCCTATTTTAGAAGACCCCAACAAAAAGTGATTCGAAAATCCGCTCAAGCAGTCAATCACACGCCAAAGCGCCTAACGTCTTGGCTTGGCTGACATTTTGGAAATGAGCATGTACCTCAGCTTTAGGCGGCGTTGCTTTACCAATTTCTGACCTGCAAGAAACCACCATGCACATGGCAAGCTGCCTTTGTTGCATCCACAAATGCACCCAAATTGTCAGCCAAGGAGTGCGGCAGCCTGCCGGGAACAGGCCGGGGCTTGCGAAGATTACGGCTGCTTCCAAGAAAACACATGATGTAATGGCGTGTATGTTGAACCCCTTATACATACCTATGGAAACTACCACAAATGAGCCACGACCGATTTTATCAAGACGTGTATCGGGGTCCATGTTACCTTCCTCTTGCCCCTATTGTTACACCGAATGAGGTCTCTGGGTTGCGCTATGTGTTCCAAAATACTAGCATCTTGGATAACGACACGCCAAAAACACTCCAACATCGGAAACCCTCAGATGTGCTGACCTGTGTGCATGGCATCGGACAAAAGCATGCCATTGGGGTCCGGCCTGTCCTCCGCAGAAACTGCCAACGTCTCAGTCCACACCCAAGCCATCCATGGCTGGCACTGCTTCGGAACGGAGCTGTTTTAAAGCAGTCTAAAACTGCGCAATCTCAAACTGTAAGTTCATTAATATACCATATGGAATTGACAGGCATGATCAGGAAAATACAAAAGCAGCACAAGAAGACATGTTGCTCGCCAGCATATCTGAGGACATCGTAATTCACCCCATGTATTCTGGCCCCGCATGGCAAGACTGTGTGGAAACATAAGTTCTTTTGTGGCAACAACCTACGAACAAATACGCATGGCACTGGCTGGAATGTGATGGCCCGGACAAATGCAAAGGATCAGGGCAAGAACACGATTCCAACGTTCAAGGTACGCATTTCCTACGCTTGCAAAAATAGACTACTCAAGGCTACCACTTCGATTGCAGGAAAGACTGGGAGCACTCATTCGTCTGGGCACAACGTGCTCGAGATGTTCATAGACAAAGAACTTCATGATACTTCATGATGTGAACATGAATTTCACGCCGGCTGCAAAACCACACAGGACTTATGCAAGCATAGCGATACAGCCAAAAATCTTGTGACACACAGCAAAAAGGGGAAGGGTGACGATCGCCGGATGCGACCTTAAAACGGTGCCAAAAGCTCACCCAAGAACATAATTCAGACCTTTTTGGCAAAACTATCCGTAAGCATCCACCTGTCAGCCCGAACCTCCATTCCCTGCTCCCGGACTCAAACAAGCACGAAACCCGGCTGCACGGGAATCCGGCACCGTGACATTCTCTACAAATGCGTCGTTCCCAAGCACATCCTTTTAATTTTAATCCACTGGGTATTTTCACCAAGCCGCTGCAGGGTTTTCCCTGTGAGTTTTGTCCGCCTGTACAGCGGGCACACCTTCACATTGAAGCACATCGCACAACCGATTGGAATGGACTGATTCGATTTCTGTTCCAAGTGCCCCTCATGGTCGTCTCCTTGAAAAACCGAGATATGTAGTTGGCACGATCCCAACGTTAGGCTTTGGTGGCCGGCGATTCTTGGCCGTGCTGGTAGGGTGGAATAAAGTCCGCCTCGCCCCAGTTCTCGATCAGTGTGATAAGCGAAAACGCGTATATACGCCAGACAGACTTGCTACAGCCAAGCAATCTATTGTGTCTACGTCTGTTTGCTAAGTCAATTTCTCAGCGGCGTCGTCATCGGCTTTTTTAATTGCACAGCAACCTTTCATGACTGATCTGCGTTGTTGTACAAGCTTTTATGACAGTTTGGGCCATTGACGGCTGGAATCAGCTTTCGTTTATAATGCCTCAGAAGGCCACATCGGAGGGAAAGATGACCTTTGTTTTTTTTCATAAATTGGTTTCTTTGCCTTTTTATGTTTCATGTATTGTTGCTGCTGTTTTTTGGTCCTAAATTACTAAATTCCTAGAACCAAACACAAAAAAAAACAGAGAAATGTTGTTATTTTTGTCAAAACGATCTTATTCTGAAGCGCCATTGTCGCCAATCGATTCCAGCTGTCAATGACCCAAACCTTCTAAAAATGTTGTACGCCTGCAACGAAAATGACCTTGCGGTCCGAATCCGGTAAGCAAATGAGTTAAGCCACTATGTATTTGCTGAAACAGTAACAAAAAGGAGGATTTTGTTACAACCAACTTGTTTAAACACAAAACAACAACAACAAACCAAAACAGCAACCACAAATACCAATTCCCCAAAAAATGCAGACGACCAACCACAAAAGAAACGACCGCCCGCTTAACGGTGAAACAGAGGCCACCGCGATAACCAAGTGAAACATTCACACCAGGGCTAAAGCCGTGATGTTTGTCTGTGGATGTGCCCTGCCGTTGCAGCGCTTGCAATGTCTGCCACATCCCCCTTCACATTACGCCTCAACCCTGGGGAGCCCCATTTTACATTTAAAACGGGGGTCCCGGGTCAAGATGGGTCAAATGACTCTGTAAAATGAGGGTCCCCCGGGGTCGGGCAATGTTCGCGAACCTCTGTGAAATGAGGGCTCCCAGGGTCATTTTTTGGTTTGAAGGGCCCAGATTTGTCAGCTAAGTTGGGGGAAGCAGCACTGTAAAATGGGGGTCCCCGGATGCATGAACCATCAGCAACCCTCATGACCGCTCATTGTATGACGATGACGATGATGATGATGACGATGATGATGGAATGATGGCGATGATGGTGATGATGATGATGATGATGGAAAAGTGCCACGAGTGCTCAGATTTTAGCGGATTGTTGCAGCCATTACTCCGCTTCTGCATTGTCGTATTTTCATATTTGAGCTGTGTGCCGAACGTCTGTGCCTTGACGGCGCAACGGAGACTCAGAGACTTTATGGTCTTGAGTTGGCCTCGGCCCTTTTGGATTGTTCTACTGCAGATCAGTTATTTGGTGAAGCCAAATCCTTTCTTCATCCAAGTGACTTCAAGCGAGCAAGAGCATTCTGCAACTCGCATTATCCCATTTTGTATCAGTGCATTGAGTCCTCCATTCTGGATCCCCATTCCTCTGTTTTCCACTCATGAGTGGGCTGCACAGATACTTCGGGCTAGCTACAGCACCAGCGTCGGAGCTCACAAACAGGTTCAGCTTCCCTGTGTTATCTACCACGCCGATACAACAGCAAGCTTCGAGCTCCTTTTCGTCCCGGTCCCAAGTCCGGGGGCAGACAGAACGACAGGGCATCCATGTTTTAGACACGTCTGCCGGCACGAGGGTAGGTCGGGATTCCTTGGTCCGACCGGAAGCTCCTTCGGGAGCAAATGACAAGGAGTATATGGTCTCACCACAGCATGAGGGTATACGTAAGCGTTCTATTCGGAAGGCCATTTCCATTGCTTCTCGCACAGGACTGTCTTTGTATAGGGGGAAGATTCTTGCCGCGAATGTGGCCTTCAAGCCTTCTCCGCCTCGGACAGAGAAAGCATCAAGTGGTCATCGTATGCGTATTTTTAGTTGGAACTGCAGTGGATTATCGCAGGAGTTGTTGGCTGAACTGTTGCTTTGGCTGGACTACAATCCTCAGATCTCAGTAATTTTTCTTCAGGAAACCCACTGGGGTCAGACGATGGAGTGGTCTAAGAAGGACTGGCATTTCATTCACTCCGCGTCTGGGCAGCCAAACTCGGCAGGACTGCTGGTTGGGGTTCGTGATTCGCTGGCGAAAGTAGACGGAATAAGCTGCGCTCTCGATACGTGGTCGCGCAAGCTCGCCACGTACGAGCATCCAAAGGGGCGCTCTCAGATTGACTTTGTTCTGGTGAGGCAGCATTCTGCGGACCGAGTAGCGAAGCAGACCAAGCCTGAGAAGACCATCCTCGCTGGTTGGCGCACGTCAGGGCATCTACCTCTGCAGGCCAACTTGATTCTCAGCTGGAAGCCTTGGAAGCGCAGCCGAAAGCCCAATTCTCTCCCTGCACAGAAAGTTCCTAAGCTGCTTGGGTTTTTGGGGGAACAGGGGATTCATGGGCTCTATGATGACTTCATGTTGCAGGAGCAGCATTCCATGCGGCCCCGGATGCCGCAGCTTGAGAGCAGTAACAGACAGGTTCTAAGCCTTTGGGAACTTAAGAAGCGACTGCGTCTATGCTCGCCTTGCATCCTTGGGGGGTTCTTTAGAGCTTTTAGGCAGGTTGTGGTTTATTGCAGAGCGCAAAGGGAGCTGCGGAAATCCATTCGTCGCAGTAAGCGGCGGCAACTTCTCGAAACGCTGCAACTAGCTGAAGAGGCTGCGGTGTCCGCATCCTCTTCGAATTTGTTCGGGTACGCCTCCCAGGACCATGCGACAGAGAACTCGGCTACGGGATGCTGCTGGATCTCTGGTTGATCGGAAGACAGAGTGCAAGATCCTGGCCGAATATGCGGGCAAGCTCTTTCATGGAAACGCTCAGCAGCCAGACCTTCCGGAGCTCCTCCCTTTGAGTGATGAGATCTTCAGCGCTCAGGCCTGGTCGGATGCCATCAGCAAAATTCCTCGCTCCAAGGCTGTGCCCTCCTTTTCCCCGAAGACCTCCGTACTGAAAGCTCACTTGGACACTGTTTGCAGTAGGCTTGAGCACATTTCACGGCTTTGCTTCTCAAGTCAATTGGCTGACATACCCGCGGAGTGGCTTTCTGTTCAGATTGCATGGCTGCCAAAGCCGGCCAAATCACCGTCGAGGCCGGAGCATCTTAGAACGATTGGGCTTATGCCAGCGGACCAGAAGGCTCTGCTGCATATCATTAAGAACCAACTCAAACCGGATGTTCTTGGCAGACTGGAGGCATTCCCCCAATATGCTTATAGGAGTCGCTCCAGCACGCATGATGCCATATTGAGGGCAAGTTCGCATTGTGCAGTGGTGAGGTCCTCTCTGGAAGCTTGCTCCATTGATCTTACGTCCAAGCTTTTAGGGGCTGACAGAACTGAGTTGGTGGGGGGCCTTATGGCCAGCCTTGATCTGGCGAAGGCATTTGACTCTCTTCCCCATCGAGAGATCTACTTGTCCTTGCAGGAAGCCAACGTCCCAGAGCAGCTTTGTAGACTTGTGCTTCATCTCCACTCGAGGTGGTCTGCACGCGTAGGGGTCTTAGGCAGGGCTGTCCGGTGGCCCCCATTATTTTTGCTGCCTGGTCTGCTAGGGTTTGCCGCATTATAGAAGAGGCACTGGGCAAAGGATGGACTCAGGAGCATCTCACGTTGTTTTCCATGACACTTTTTGCTTCTGGCATATTCGCAGCTTCAAAGACCTACGTACTGCTGCCAATCAGCTTCTGACTGTGATTGACACTTTCGAGTCCATGGAAATGTCCATCAACTTCACCAAGTCTAGCCTTGCACGCAGCTTGAAGGGCACTCATGTTACTAAGGCTCATCAGTGCTTCATACAGTGGATGGATGGGGCTACGGTATTCAAACTGCGTAGGCGCACTCACTCAAACGCTTCAGATTCCCATCACGGACGAAGTCGAATACCTTGGAGTCCTTCTTTCGTATCGGAGTTTTGAGCTCGCCACGGCAAAGTACCGCATCAAGAAGGCTGGTATCACGCACAAGTCCTTGCATAAGGTCCTTCGGATCAACGGGCCGCTCGGCACGAGGCACAAGCTTCGCATCTACAAGGCTTGTGCGCTTGCCAGCTTGCTTTACGGGCTCATTGGAGTTGGCTTGACTCAGGCAAGCTTTAAGCTTGTCTCTTCTTGTGTTTGCAAGCATCTTCGCAAAATTCTTTGCATTCATGAAGAGGGGGTTTCAAACTTGGCGGTCCTAGAGCGGGCGTCCATTGACCTTCATGCTGACTTGGTAGGCCGGAGTCGAGCTCTTGTTTCTTCCATTGCTGATGATCCGGGCAGAAGTAACACGAGCTGGAGCGTGCCAAGCTCTTGGGCAGGAACCTGGAGATTTTGGGCGACAAAGAGGATCTCTCCAAGATTGTTCGAGTCCCTGAAGGTGAGGGAGGCGTTGTTGATTGCCCTTGTTGTGGTTTATATTTTGCCAGCAGGCAGAGCCTAAACATGCACTTCAACTCTCGGCACCCAGAGATCCATCAGTTGTCCAAGCCAAAGTTTGACAGAGCTCGTCATTCTCTATTTGGACTACCTGTATGCCGCTTCTGTAGGGAAAGACAGTTCTCGTGGCAGGTTCTTTCACACTTCTTGGCGACCTACGCTCCACAGACTCAAGCGAGCTCCAAGCACACTCGTGACCCTGGGGCGGATGACGCTGAGCCATCCAAGTGGCATAGGTCCAACCAGAAGGGCAACCCTGGCAAGGGTCATGGAGTCAAAAGCAATCGGCAAGGCGGTCGGGACACTTGGGCGCGTTCAAAGGAGGATCAGCAGTGGTCGGATGGCTGGAGCTCCTCCGAAGTGAAAGAGCTTAAAACTGCTCTCTCGGGCGTGACTCGCCTTCTGCTTCAGCACGAAGACTGGGCTCATTCGGTCAAACTCGAAGTCTCTGACGGTTGACACGGCAAAAGAGCCCCTTTCTCACGACGTGATTCTTGCAGCCCTGGACAGCATCGGCAAGCATGCCAAAACAAGCGGAACCATCTCCATGTTTCATCCCTTGAGGCCAGTGACTCAAGACATGAAGGGTGACAGCGTCGGCTTTCTCCTTCAGCTACCTCTACGTGGCCAGGCTACGGATGAGATGTTGTCAGGATTTGCTTCGCTTTGCACATGCTCGGTTACTCAGTTGATTGCTGCTCAGATCCGGACCGACCGATCACAAAGATCTGCTCTGGCAAACACTCTTGCTAAGAGCTTGAGTTGATGGATGGCTTTTCATGTAGCTGGCCCTGGCGAAGCTCAAGGGTTGGATTTGCTCTGCATGCGCCGCTTCGCCCAAAACTGCAACAAGGTATGCCGTCGAGCTTGCTGCTTTCTTGCCCCGCATTCACTCGTGCTAACCCAGGCTTCACCATCCATCAGCTACGCGGACACGGCCTGTTTGTATGCTGAGTGCCGCACCTGAGAACCTGTGATCTTTTGGTGTGAGTTTTTGGCATGCTCAAATCCTGCGCTGCTTGCCTCATCACTCTGCATGGAGCATGAAGGGTGGCATACTCATTTGCCTGCGCCGCCGGCACCACCCAACGTGGACTATGAGGAATGGCTTTCTCTTGCGCTCCTGGAGGCGCCCTCTATTTATGGCATGGCTGCACCTGGGGCGGCAGTGCTAGAGCGCAGTGAGCCAACTTTTCCCTCGCCAGAGACATCGGAATCCGAATCAGTGGCCGAGTATGACGACAGTCTCTCCGGATATTCCCCCTCTCCACGTCGTTCCCCATGCAGGTCATCTTCAGAGGACTACGGCTTCAACATTCAGTCTCCTGCTCAGATTGATCTCTCCGCTTTGGATCCGGCTCATCCTAGTGAACGCATGGCGCTTAGTGCACTAAGAAACGGCTGGACCACAGGAGAGGAGATTCTTCGGCTCACTGAGCATCTTCTGTCAAGCTTGCGTGACTTTCAGGCCCATGCTGGAGAGAACGACCGTCGCTCTTGTCTGTTTACCACAGGCGCTTTTGTGTACGGCAATTCTGCTGGGGCGATGTTGCATGCCACTGGGTTTCGATATGTCTCAGCTTTGCTTGCGGCGCTTCTCAGAAGCGTTGCACCGGGGGCGTGGTTCTCCTCGGCTACTCTAGTCTTGAATGCGCGGTCAGAAGTACATCGTGATCTCAACAACTTCCCCTCCATTGAGAATATCCTTGTGCCACTCACTAGCTTTCGAGGTGGTGAGTTGCGGCTGGCTGACTCATCTGGTGCTCATGTGGTTGAGGGCATGTCAGGGCGCTTGCTTCGACTTTCCAGGCCATGTGTGCAGTTCAGTCCACGTACGCATCATGCTACCATGCAGTGGGAGGGCACCAGACTCGTGGTTGTTGGCTTTCACATACGTAGCCCGGAGTTGCTGGCTGCTGCAGACGTGCAATTCCTCCAGGGACTTGGCTTCGTTGTCTACTCAGGTCGCTAGAAAATGCATGCGCGCTCCTCTTGATCTCAGATGCGACGGTCTTCACGCTCACTTCAAGTTGCCAGGTGCAGCACACTTGCCATTGCTGACCCCAGCTGATGTTCGCTGCAGTTTGTTTCAGTTTCAGTTCGTTTCACATTACACTCTCATGTTTGATAATGAGAGGTCCCACGCTGCGCTGTCGGCACGGTGGGCATTGGAGGTGCAGGGGCTGTCGGCCCGGCCTCCTGTTTTTGGGTCTTCAAACGAAGTTCCCTCCTATGACGGACATGGACCATCGCATGCGACCTCATGGTCGTAGCGCTCTGTGAGTGAGTGAGTGATGATGATGGAAATGATGGCGATGATGGATGATGATGAAGATGAGCTACACCCTAAACTATAAATCTCAAAGCCCTAAAGCCTCAACCCTTAGCCCTACGCCCAAAACCCTAAACCTTAGCCTTAAATCCTTGATCCCCGAAAACCTTAACCCTAAGCCCAATTAAAGCATATGAAAGGCCTAAACCTTAAACTCTAAACCTTAAACCCGAAACTCGCAACACCCCAAGGCAAGCAAAAAGGCAAAGCG
>CAJNIZ010037602.1:15838-28827 GCA_905231905.1 Symbiodinium pilosum
CCCCCCCCCCACCCCTTTCCCATTATAGTCCATTTTAAGTAAAGTGTAGGCCCTAGGGGGGGTGGACGCCTACTACTACTACTACTACTACTACTACTAAAACTTGTACAGTGGCGAGGGTTCCCGAACATGGGGTTCCCTTTACATGGCCAAATACGATATAATCCTTATTCTAGGACCTCCCAGAATGCGTGTCCAGAAACCGCAAACCCTGCATACTATGGGGGGCCTAAATGATTACCAATATCATGGCTCTATATTCCTTGTATAATTCTAGTATATGGTACCTCCCCCAAATGGACCTCAAAATGAAATTGGCAATTATTTAGGCCCCTGTAGTATGCTTATGTGGCCCAACACATCACCAGATGTCCCCTATAGCCCCGTCAAAGTGATCTGAGGACACAAAATTTCCGCAGGGTTTGTTGGAACAGCTGTTCCTGCTTTGCGCTCAATGCAAGGACATTGGAGGCTTCTGAAAATGCGAGTTGTAATTACATGGCTTTGGGGCTGTCTACTGTGTTTGGGTAAAATCTAATATTTCGAGAATGATATTTGGTTCAAGCACCAAGAAATTCGTACTCATATCAGAGTATCCTAAAAGCCCTCTTTATTCCTCATCCGCGACCTACCCCATGATGCCCTTGTAATTCATCTCGATGCTAGGAGCCCTCCCGTTTTCAGAAATCACACCAAGGTCTTACCCACGCTGCCAGGAAGCATTATGGGCCCCTTTACATAAGTCTTAAATATGTGTTGCCCGAGACTCTGCTGTCCATGCTGCTGGGGCGAATAATCTATGCAACACTATGACGGGAGGATGGCTTTTGAATTTAGATGTTGGAAGTTCCGACCCTGTGAACCTCGAGGAGATGTCCAGCCTCCTGTTCACCGTCTTAGTGAAGTTGTAAAGACTGCAGACGATGGTCGACCTTTCACTGTGCTATGTGAATAATATGACATGCCCTCCACCCCTAAGTAGATAGAATATGGAATGTGAAATTCCCCAAGCTCATAGTATCCATATACTCCATAATTATTCTATCTACTTTAAAAAACTATCCACCTCTTTGCCCTGAAGAGCTCGTAAGTCACAGCCCACCCGGGCAATGATTCCATCGGCAAAAACAACCCGCCCGAAGAAGTACCGGTCCTGATAATTATTAAACTAAACACCCCCAATATACTGCCATTATATGGGGGGAAAACACGGGAAGACTCAGTATTGGAGGGGTGGGGATAGGATCGAACCATGCCCCGACAATTCCCCGAACCCTTTAATATGAACCCTGTACAGACCAAAAACTTTTGCCTTGGGGGTGTGTATCCCGTCTAGGACACAAAGTCTACACTGAAAAGGCACGAATTCTACACCGAAAAAGTACAAACTCTACACTCAAAAGGTGCACGTACAGCTTCTGAGAACTAATGTAGCAGTCTTATAATTGTCTTTGGCTCTTCATTGACCATCACACAGAATACTCCAAAACCCCCGTCTAGGTATCTTGGCTCCCACTTCTATGTCGCAGGATATTTTCTTGGCTGAGCCAATGCTGTTAGAACTGCAGCCGCCCTTTGTCATCGCAACCTGTCAGCGCTTCTGATTATGTGTATGGTACTGGCTCTTCAGTGGATGCAGGTGATTGTTGAGGGTGCCTGAGCATTGCTAGTGCGGTTCCCTCATATTCCTAGTGTATATGCACTGCACTCTACCACCGAAAGCTTGCCTTGTATATCGCTTACATTCTGCTTCTTAGATTGTTTGGGGCTGGCGGTTTGCTTTCACTTCAAGGCACCCTAAATCCTAAACCTTAAATCCCTAATCCCCTAAACCTCTACATCCTAAACCCCTAAGTCCTTAGTGTGCTATCATCCTTTAAGTTTTGAAGTGTATGGCAGCAAGGCCCAGCGCTCAAAGTAATACCCTTGTGCCGCCCTATTTTGTGCTAGCAAGTGTGATACGGGTTTAGGGTTTAGGGCCTGAACAGTGGACCCCAAAAACATGAATCCCCTCCTGCTAATCTTAAACCTCCCACCCCCTAATATTGCATACTCCCCATATATCATCATATTTCACAAAATGGCCGTATTTAATATTAGGGGGGTTGGGAGGGTTTAATATTAGGGGAGGGGATTAATGAGGGGGGCTTCAAGGTCTGGTAGGACTACTCGAGGCTCCAGAGGGGCCTCACAAAGATGTGCCAAGGATGAAACAAGGAGTTAGACTACAGCTCATATGAGCTGTAGTCTAAACTCCTTAAGGGGGGTTATATAGGGGATTATACTGTATAGGGGAGTACTATAGGGGCTATAAAAGGGGATACTAGGAGTTTAGACTATAGCTCATATACATGTTGGCCACAGGGCTTCTTGTGAAGATGTAAGCTTTCTCATTTAGGGTTTAGGGTTTAGGCGTTTGGGTTTTCGGAGGGGTTTAGGGTTTAGAACGGATCACGGACACTTCTGGGAGGCCTACGGAGACTCACTACGCATATATGGTAATCGTATATGTTGCGTAATCCCTGGAACTGCCCGTAACTACCCTCCGAGGTTGGCAACATGCATGGCTACTACGAGCAGCTGCTGGGACTTTTCAAAAGGTGTGGCGACCTCCCTGCCACGCGCTATCTGCTACCTGACCAGACAACTTTGGGTTCAAGGTTTTACGGATTCCGTAGGGGTTATCGCGGGATGTGGGCTAGGGTTTGGGGATTTTATACGGCTTATAGAGAATGATGGAAAGGAAAGGGAAACTACCATCTAGCCCTCTACCTTGTGAGCGTTAGTTCTCCGGGACCGTCACCATGCAGTCACGCTGTCGTCATTTGGACATGTCTACTCGAAGGTTTTTGGGTAGGTAGGAGCGTGTGTATAGCTATCCCAAAGTACGCTCATAATTGGATAATTGGGATCTCCTTAGTTGAGTTACTAGTTGACCCCAAGCCCCCTAAGCCTCTGCAAAGGTTCCTTGGGAACTACGTCGATAGAGGCAGGCGATGCATGGAAACGATAACGCTCCTCTTCCTACGCAAGGCCGTATCAGGGTTCCGGGTTAAAGTCTAGGCTTCGGGATTCAGTGGTTTAACGAGTTATGTGGTAGTTTCCCAGGTACTATATATGTTATTATGGGGACCCCCCAAAATGGTACCCATGATTTTGGGAAAACCCCCCATATAAGGCTTTGGAGCTTCAGGGTCTAAAGTTCAGGCTTCGGGATCACTGGTTTCAGTCGGGCTTGGGATTTCAAGCTAGTTTTTTGCTCTCTCCCTGCCCATTACAGGCGAGTAGTTCACCGGTGGGTAGACTCTCTACCCACTACTACCACTGTGTCACTTTTGACGCCCTCACTCGACCTAAGCCCAAAATTGTTGTTTTTACGTGCTTAAAATGTTGATGAACCTTCTTTTCAGTTTCCTCACAACAGGCTACCTCACTTGAAGCTTCAATGGTTGTTGAGAGGAGACTTACAACAAAAAGTGTGGCCGTCATTAGAAACGGGATTGGCGACTCGAAGGCGCACTTGCCACTGATCGCGCATGCGGGGCCTTATCACAACCCTTAACAAAGGCATATACGCCTAAGTCGTTGTTCCTGCGCCTGCGCGCACGGGGATCTATCACGGTTCCTGGAGCACACAGGCAGTGGTGTCCTCGTGGTTGTGTTTCTCAAGCCTGAGCATCTGCTCAGGTATCTAACCCAACAATGGGTTGTTTCGCAGGCGCGCCCAGCTAAACCCTACACCCCAAACCCTAAACCCGTACACCCTAAAACCCTGCAACCCTAAACCGCCTAAACCCAGCTACTCCGTGAGAGGTGCAGCATCCAGAGAACTTGATTCTGCTGCGACTTGTCCAACTTTAGCAGAAGCTTATTCATCCCAAAAAGCCCAGTACCTCTTAATTTGAGGAAGAATCTCTAGCTCATATTAGGGATGCTAGTATCATGTAGGGTATATTCCTTAATTAAGCCATAGTAGTACAATCATAGGTTACATGTCTTATCAGATTCAGCATCATCGTAGGGACCCAGTTACCGGTAGAATGGGGTTCTGGGTCCTGTATACCCTGTCAATCCCTATGTTCAATCATGATATTTTCCGTAAAATACGGCGGGC
This sequence comes from Symbiodinium pilosum, assembly GCA_905231905.1. Classification (NCBI taxonomy): domain Eukaryota; class Dinophyceae; order Suessiales; family Symbiodiniaceae; genus Symbiodinium; species Symbiodinium pilosum. Next base: position 19,953 of record CAJNIZ010037602.1, read on the forward strand.
CTTAACATGAATCCCAACGTACTTTACGGACCAAGCAGGGCCCCCAAATTGTGGAGACCCCCAAATAGCCCAGTCGCCCAATAGTCAGGCAACTCGGAAGCTTAGGGCAACATCGGATATTCAGATTCTTGTGCCCTTGGGATCGGTTAATACTGTCCTCTATGTGGTTTAGGGCTGAGGGAGCTACATTCACATCATTGACTCATGAGAGCCTAAAATCCTAGCGTCCCACTTCATCACCCCTATAGTAGTTCCCTATAATATCGTTCGCTATATAACCCTCCTCTAAGGAGTTTAGACTACAGCTCAGGAGAGGCAATCACGAAGATGGCCAAATGAGCAGGATCTATGGCTTCTACGACGAATGCAACCGGGCTTGGGGCTTAGGTTTTTGGTTTGGGTTTAGGGTTGAGGGTTTAGGGCTTCGGGCTTGAGGTTTAGGAGTTATGATTCAGAGATGCCTGTAAGGCCTTGTTGACGAGCGTATATTGTTTTTGGTGCACCGTTTGTGAATGTCCCAGGGTAGGCCTACATCTAGGAAAAGGCAGGAAACCCATCCTCAACCCTAAGTTCCCACAGCCCACAGATTGCACCAATAAAGCTCGCAAACCCTATGCCCGCAGCCTCCCAAACTCTAGACCCTCAAACCGTAAGCTAGAAAACCTAAACCTCAAACCATTAGGCCTAAAACTTTGAGCCCTAAATTCCGAAACGAAACTCCTAAACTCACACTGACCTGTCAGAAGCTGAAAACCTTCAGCGCTGGCTTACTCATTGGCTGTTAATAGGGCATAGAAGAGAGAATGGAAGCGAGTATAGGGTTAGTAGTTACTAGGGTTTAAAGTTTAGGGTTCAGGCTACGGGTTGTAAGTATACAAGGAATGGAGGATAGGATCTGCATAGTGGCGCTATATGAGGGGTTGTCAAAGTTATGTCCCTTGTTGGGGTCCCCGCTAGATTACGGCCTCGGATATTTAAAGGGACCATGACTTCAAGAACCTACCAAAAAATCCACCATGAGACAACAGTTGTCGTTAGCTTTTCCACTCTTTCATGCGCTGCCTTTAGGGATCCCAGTATACAAATGAGAGCTACATGGGGCCTTAAGGTCTGCAAATATTTTCTACATTGAGATATGTGGATCCCTAGAGTACTGCCCTAAACCTATTTCTCCAGCAAGCTCAGGCAAAAGGCGCACCAACGTCAAACTGTGGAAGTCCTTCTTGGAAGCTTTCAACTGCATGCCTGTGCCCGGATCCTTACTAGTGTTCGGAGTCTAGGGTCCAGCATTCAGGTTTTAGGAGTTTGGGGTTTGGGGGGGTTGTAAGGTCTGAGGTTTAGGGCTTAGAGTTGGGGTCTACGTCTATAAAAGCTCAACACGGGGATCTCAAACAGGGAACCACAAGAATATAGTGGGGATGAAATAATACTTGCCAGGGTCCTCATATTCCTACTGTACTCTTGGGGTTCCCTGCTTGGGGTCCCCATTTGACTCCTTTCAGAATGTTCAGGGTTAGGGAAGCAGTTGGTGCTAGGGTTAGGTTGGGTACGGCCCGCGGCCAGCTTTATGTGTACTTCATATTCTTTCCATTATCCAAGTTACTGAGCTTGAGCAGCAACCCAAGGTTTAGGTTTCTTGGTGGTTGGGGAAATGTGTTTTGTCCGGGGATTGGATGTCTGGAGTGTGATGTAGAGGTCTCTTTAAGAAGCTACTTGGTGGGTCAGGGGACGTAGTAAGTAGGTGAATAACCCATGTTGGCCATATAATAGCCCTAGTTATCCCCATGATTCACCTAGTTGCTGCGTCCCCCGGGCCCTCCAAGCATGCTCTGGCTTCTTTAGGTGGACGTCACATATGATGTCTTGTTGTCTACTTCTTCTTGCAGCATGTACTGTAGGATGAAATTTTCGTCGCAAGAACTGTTGAGGTCTGCGCCCTCATTCAAGCGGCTGAGCTGTTCAATACCGTTTTCCTCCTTTTTCAAGGCATGTCTCTTAAAGTTCCAATTCCTTCTGAGCGTTTGTGCAATACAGGCCAGAGCATCCTGATTTTGAAAGGGGTAGGATGTTGGTTTCTGATGCTGGCAGCTTCAGTATTGCCAACAGCCCGCCCACTGGCAAGCTGAGGAAAGAATCTTTTGTGTCAATGGTGGTCTGTCTCCCGAACTGAGAGACTCTCGCCGCATGCTTTAGGAATTTGGAGCTGGGGTCAGGGTGACAACCACCCAAATCACGAAGACGTACGAAGACGATCATCAGGGACGGGTACTACTGGAGCATGTCTAGGCACCCCGAACAACCCTCTACTTTGTAGGTCTTCCCAGAGTCGGGGTCTGTTCTTGCAGAAGAACAAGACGATTTTGCTAACTTGAACTTGTGAAAATGGGACCATAAAATGGCCACACTGCAGCCATAGGCTCCTTACTTTTGGGGTTGGGATTGCCAAAAGCTGCTTATCATAAAAGTTGTATTGGCGTTATGGTGCGGGCTTGACGCATCAAGGGTATGCGGGCAACCAGTTGCAGCTTTTGGTAAAAGCTCTCTCTAGGCCCTAAACCCTCAAAAGCCAGGATTACGACTGCATCCGCAACTTGAAGAGACCCAGCTCCATACCAGAGTCCGGATACCAGGCTGAATTACTCCCCTCTAGGGTTTAGGGTTTAGGGCCCCGTCCCTAAGATTTAGAGCACTCATTCCCTTAATATTGAATTTTCCCAACACACTATATTTTACCATAATGGAATATTCAATGCTGAGGAGTCTTTAGGTTTGATGTTCGTAGTTGCTATAAACAGGAGGGATACCACAACAGAGACACCAAGATGCTGTAATCCCCCCAAGGGACGGCATGGAACCCATAACTTTGGAAGCCCTAAAGCAACGTAGATCCACATAATCTACACGTCCCTTAAAACCCCTGAAAGGGATCCCCCCTTTTTATGGGAACCCCGAATTATAGCATCCTATCTAGTGCTTCTGGCCTAGAGCTTTGGATGGTTCAGTATCCAGGAGTTTGAACCAAAGTACTCCCCTAAGGGTTCAGGGTTTAGGGTTTATATAGGGTTTAGGCCCTAACCCCTTGGCACCTGATAACTTATACCCAGTTTGGGCCTCAAAGTCCATAAATGCTACTTATTACTTTGGTTGTGTCTAAGGTTGAAGCCATTGGCCCCTAGTATGGGCCCTTGACACTGGGATCCTTCATATACTTCCTACATACCCCATATGTACCCCTAAGGCTCCCTAGAATCCACCTACGAATCCACCTAAAAGACCTAAGGGACCATATTAGGGGCCCATACTTCTGATCTCTCATTTTGCATCCCTGCAGTAACCCACCCTCTCCCAAAGCAGCAGAGAGTTGGCCTGCCTGTAGGTGAGGAGGAGACTTGGCCCCCTCCTCCCCATCCTCCCTACCCATTTCCTGTTGTTAATAGGGTTTAGGGTTCCCTTTAAAGGATAAAATGTAGGGTTTAGGATTTAGGGTTTAGGGTGTATAGTGATGTTAGACTCAAAGCTGCGCACTTGGGTTTCTGATTCAGGGGTTAGAATTCTTCGCCTTGCGCAAAGACGAGAAGCAGGAATCACCGATGACTGGAGCAGGCATCCCCAACTGAATATGGTCGCACCTAAACCCTCAACCGTAAACCCTGAACCCTATACCCTAAACCGCGTAGCTGGCCGGTGGAAGCTGCATTTGGCGCAGCACCATTGTCTGCGGCTATTTGGTAGTTTCACTAGATTAGAGCACCCCAAGACAGGAACCCCAAAACGGTTCCTAATTTTGGGAAACCCCACTTGCGAAGGTAAGCTTCCACCATAGGATTTAAAAGTGCTTGTTGCGAGGGCTGCTAGGAATTGTATATTGTGGGCTATATTGGAAGTTTAGGGTTTGGGGTGTAGGGTCTGGGCTTTAGGGTCTGGGGTTCAGGGTTTGGGGTTCAGGTTTTAGGGTTTAGGGTGCCGGGAATTAGGGCTCAGATTGTGTAACCTTAAGGTTGGACCCTGTAAAAAAGGGTACATGCCCCTGTCTAACCCTAGGGAATACAAGGTTTTGTGAGCCCTGATGAGATGCGCTTGTTACGTTCGTCGTGCAGATCTCCGCGATGAAGACATTTATAGTGTAATGTAATTACTGCTTGGTATAACCATAGTATGAAATCCTCAGTTTGGGGGGGATATTATGGTCCACAATATAGAGTAAGATTATTTCACGTCTGGGGTGTGGTACTTTACATACGAAACACGACTTTGCTTGGTTCAACCACACAAACACATCTTGGATACTGCCCCCACCCATTAACAGTGGGATATCTATAGCAGAAATAGATATATAGCACAACTATATGTGTACATATATACATATATACACATAGACAGATCGTCCTCAAGATGACCCCTATTTTAGACTGTTAATGGGTTTGGGCAGGACCCAAAGGATTAGCATCCTAAACCATAAACCCTACATAGCCCCATTATAGCAGTTTCCATTTTCTGTCTCCATTATCCCTATATGACTCTATCTAACCCAATATGGACCCAAAACACATTATTACTCACCGTGGAAGAGCCAAGGTCTCCTCTGTGACTTGCTGTGGTCCGACCCGCATCCGGATCAAACTTTGACATGCTTTCCTGGTTGTATAGGGATGATATAGGGGGGTTATATACAAAAATGGAAAAGACAATGGAAACGACTATATTATAATAGGGTATATATTGGGATGATATAGGGGGCTATATAGGGATAATTGACAAGAAAATGGAAACTACTATTCAGGGTTTAGGGTTTAGGGATAATGGAAAAGACGATTCTACAATGGGGGGGGTAGGTTTGAACATGGCCCATAATCCTTGTGCAATCCCTGAGACGGACTTCCACAGAGCCCGCAAACCTGTTCTAGAGTACTGGCATACAGGGTTTGAGCTACTAGTTCTACTATTTGCAGGTTTAGGATTCTACCCTAGACCCCTAGGGTTCTTCAGATACATTCGCCGGAGCGCTCACGAATCCCCGGTGCACTTATAGCACTCTAGGTTAAGGGTCCTTCTTAGGGTGTTTGTCCCATTTGCACGAAGCTTTGCATGCCCGTTGTATCTTATAATGTCATAATCCTCCAGGTTCAGACAAGATTCTTCGTGTCATGCAGGATGTTCGGCATGAAAAGTTGTTGCTGACAGTCCTGATAATGCTGACCGTGGCCTGTTCAGAGCAACGTGAAACTGCAAAATGCAATTTGCCCAGAGTCCATGGTTGAGCGCTTGTGGATTGGGATTGGAGTAGGGTGTCCATTAGATGCTGTGCGGAAACCCTAACCCCTAATTCCTAAAAGCTAAACCCTAAACCTCAACAAGAGTGCGACAAAGGGGTTGGGACAACTATGCAACAGAGACCTAGCAATGACACAGATGGTGGTTATACAATAAGGGATTTTACAGGGATAGCCGAAGAGCAAAAGGAAACTACCATACTATAATTGGGTATGCCTACGTATACTTTGGGGTATTATTACTCATGTTGTGGCTACGTTTTTGCAAGTGCTCCTTGCGACCGCAAACCTCTGGATGTGACTTCTAACCCTGGAATGAGTCGTGGGCAGGGTGAAGAAACTAGGGGTCTTATTCAGGTGATTGAAAATGTGGCCTTGCATCACAAGATGGCCAAAGGACGCTGTCAAATTCCAACAGTTCCCTTCGTGCAAATTAAAGCTTGCAAAATGTCGTGAAAGAAACGTGGAAACGCGTTCGAAGTTTTTCCTCCTAACTCAATAAAGCTAGCTCAAGCCCTAAAACGTTTACCCTAGCCCTAGACTCCAAACCCTAGCGCGTGCCCGAGGCAGTCGGAGAATGGCTGGGCTGAGAACGACAGGGGAGTTTCCTACTGCTTTGGCCCGGATGCGGTGCAGCAGTTTCTACGCAAGCAAAGTTTGAGAATTCAGAGCTCAGCTTGCAAGCAAGACCTAAGAATCCTTTCAATATGGAGGCTCCTTCTTGTAATAGTGTTAGGAGCGATGACTTCTTGCGGCTGTTGAGAAGTTCATTCTTCAGGGCTTGCAAGATTCGTAACACCAATGCTAGCATGTCGAAAGGAAAGAGAAATGGGGAATGAACTGGGAACAGAGCTCTAAAACACAACAGCCCTGCGTGACACATGAGGCGTCTGAATATAAGTATATATATATATACACACACAGCACGTCGACATGACTTCATGTTTTGACAAGGAGGCCCACCACAAAAGGGGCACACCAGTCTGATACCCCAAGGGTCATGTGGTTCGAACCGGATGCGCAGCACGCACCAGAAAATAAACGCGAATGCGCCATGATGTCCCGTATAGGCATACACGCCATGTACAACTTGTATCAACTTGTAATCATCTATCTACAGCTCCCACAGTATAACACTGGGGACTTCCTCAACCCTAAACTCCTAGACCCAAAGCACGCTGGCATGTCTCTAGGAGCCCTTTTCGGCTTTCAATTTCGTTAATTAGGTATGCAATGCCAGTTGATATCTTTTGTAGTCTGTTCTATTTGGTGTTGTAGATGAGGCTGTTGTTTCGCAAAGTGCCTTATCAACCTATTGACGTGGAGGGGGGGTGCTTCAGGCGCCTTTTTGGTAACCATTCTCCTTATGTCCTTTGCATTGGCCCTTCACAGCCCTTGACCCTGGGCCCGGGCCCTAAACCGTATCGTACTGGGGCTTAGTAGGGAATGAGAGAATATAACATGTAGGGATCATATTCCCTTACTTCCTACTTTTGCCCTTAACCCTAAATCTCCTGAAGGTTTGTCAGCCAGATGGGACTGGACATGATTGTACGGAGCCATCAGGTCGTCCAGGAGGGCTACGATTCCTGACATGTTTAGGCTTTAGGCTTTGGAGGTCGGAAAAATGATTGAGTTCCTTTTTAATAGGGGGTTCGTGTTGCAAGGAAAGGGGGTTTTCCAGGCCAGACCCCCTCTTGGTTTGGAATACCCATCTGGCAGCTTCGCCAACTCGAAGCATCTAAGTGCACAAATAGCACAGACCTAGTCCCCAAAAATTTACGTAGGAACCTAGAAGAGCCCAAGGTATGTCAAAAACCGCTTGGGCCAATTGCTATGGTCTATGCTCTTGATCTTGTAGAAACCTTAATCATCACCCACATCCTGGTCCTAGATTCCTTGTCCAATCGTGAAAGAGAGTACCTCAAAAAGACCTCAGTTTTGTACTGGTTGAAGACTCGGCACCAACAGTACTGCATCCATGGTTGATGATTCAAAGTTCAGGTGCAGCCATGAACCTTAAAAACCCCAAACTTTGGGGGGTTTATGGCTACCCTCCCCCAAGGTAACATCGACCCCCAAAAGGGGCCCTACAGCGATTAGCCTAAGCCCTGAAGCCGGGACCCCAAACCCAAGCCTCCGTTACATCCTAGTAGCCGTCTGACCGTCTGCTATCTAATGCGCCCCTCTACACCTTATTCGCACGTAAGAATCGCCTGCATGACCCATGCTGTACGTGGAAATTACATTTATATGGAAAGTGGGTGCATAGAGTGGTTTATAGGGAAAAAGGTATATGAAGTAGGTTTGTTGACTATGGGTTTTAGTGAGTCTTTGTAGGGTTCGTTAGGAAATTGGTGGCTGTTTCATATTTGCATCTATGTCTACATACACAGCACATGGTGTTGATTTTGGGGCACCCTGAATTGGAATCTTACCATCAATGAACGTGGCAAAAAGGTGGGGTAGGGTGGGGTGCAGTGTTTACTATTGGTACGAAGGGATTAAGGCAGCATTAGACGGTAGAAACATGACACCAATAACCTTTTGAAAAGGAATCGAGTGACGCACCCGTAATTACCTTTAACATCCGCAAAAGCAACCCAAACCCTGAACACGAAGTCCGAAACCTTAAAACCCTAAACCTAACGGCCTAAATCCTAACAAACTGTTGCCAGCATACGCTGAGGAGCTGTTTGCAGACAAGAAGTTGGTGACTCTCTGGAGCAACCACTTCCCAAAACAGGGGGCTCTCAGGATTCTTGAAGCGGGCTGGGATATATCAGGGCTTTGGGGTTTAGGGTTTAGGGCTTGGGACTTATTCTTTTACGGCTGCCACGTGCGTCCCACTTTCTGCGCATAAAGTGGGATTAGGGTAAAGAGGTTGACACTGTTTCGTAATGTGGGTGTTTGTCAAAATTATGGTCCCTTTTTGGATCCCTATTATAATACGGCACCTAATTTAGGGTACCCAAAAAGGGACCATAATTTTGACAACCACCCAAATGCTTCAAGTCATTTCCGAGTAGATCCAACAGATAGGGTGCCGGAGCTTGCGATGATCAGGGCACCCTGCAGAGTCCTTTTTTAATCCAAATTCGGGTAATTCTAACCCAACTTTAAACGGTACTATAGGCCCCGTATGGTAGGATAGATTGGCGGTCTACGCAAGCCCACTTTTCCTCGAAGAGCAAGCAAGCTCACGTAGACCTATGATTAATAAACCCCGATATAACCCCCATATACTATATAGCAGTTTCATGTAGTTTCCATTTTTCCATTATCCCTATTAATTATTATCCCTATTAAGGGTCTGGGCTAGGCATCTTCAACTTCAAAGGAGAGATCGGCAATCTGGCGGGGTCCTGAGCACCCTGTTAGGGGTTCATGGGGGTTTAGGGTTTAAGGGGCTTAGGGGTTTGGATTTCGGGTGCTGAGGGCTTGGAATCTGGGCTAAGGGTTGATTTGATTTGGGATTTAGAGTTGGTTGTTCCCCACCCTCGCAGTGGGGTTGTTAGATTTTAAAGTAGATGTTGTCCTCGCCCGACTGGAAGCTGACTTTAGTGACCCACCACCAAGTATCCCTGCAGTTCCCAACCACCAAG
>CAJNIZ010037602.1:28927-53897 GCA_905231905.1 Symbiodinium pilosum
AAGAGACAAACGTGGTTAAATAATACCAAAAGGTATCGGGCTCATATATATATACATTCTCTCCTGCTGTTGTTCGGCGTCCTGCTTGCATAGGTGCTCCCCCAGGGCCAAGTAACAAGGGAACATAATCATCAGGGTGAAAACTCCGACCATGTCATCTGGAAATGCCATATCGTGCTCTTATTCCCTGTTGAGCAACCCCGGTGTCAATGCTTGGGGCCGCTAGCCTTCAGGTTTAACGGGGTCTATCTCGAACCTGCCTGGCAGGGTCCTATGGGAGCTCTGCATTTCAAGTAATCCAAGGTCAATCTTCAAGCCGTGCCACAACAACTAGATACGGCTTGGTCAGAGCGATGCTCCGTGTAGTCGAGTTTCTTGCTTCTGTTGACGTCAGGTTTCCACTGAAATGCGGCTGACGGGGGTGACTGACATGTTGATAATGCACGCATGGGACGCGAACGGCTATGGGCTTCAAGCCTGCTGTGCTTCCTTGCAGACTACCACATCTATCTGCATTCAGGAATCACGTTTGTGACAAAAGCTTCTCTTTGTTGAAGCATCAGGTGGCAGCGCTGTTCTCTGAGTGCCCGGGATTTCAATCGTTTTTTCTATTGAGGAAGCTCCTTCATGAGTGGCAGGTACGGCTGGTGCAGAGCAGGCAGCATGAACAAGCGCCGTTTCAAGCGCCACCCCCATTCCTGGAAATTTACATGTATCTCCTGGACAATCTGCCTGCTCAGCGCGTGTTTCAAGCCGATGGATCAAGTCCATGGATTGTCTCCTGCCCACAATTAGCCAGTTAGCCCCTTTGGCAGCAAGTCTCGCAGACTTCTACTGAGGCGGCCTCTCTGAGGCCATGGACCAAGACGGAGGATGTGTGGCTGCAGTAGTGCAGCCACTAAAGCAGACATGCTGAGAGCAGCTTGAAAAGAGCGCGCATCGTCAATCTCCCATGCCCTGTTCAGTCGGAAGAGCACTGCATGAGGGAATTGCTTGCCGTTTTATCTGATGCCCCTAGCGTAGCAGGGCGGCTGGTATTTGCTTCCACCCTTGCAGTTTGGACTGGCACCACCCCGGAGCAGCTGCCTGCAGTAGTATGTTCGCGGGACGCAGTTGCTGATTGCTGAAAGCAGCCATTACGGAACCAGCTGCTGTGATCCCTTTGTACATATCTTGAGATCTGTCTGCGCCATGGCGAAGCCCGACCGAAATCAATCAGACTTTGTGAAGATGGGCCTTGGAGAGATGCCCCTGCCCCTTGATGGCAAGACGGCCCAAGAAATTCCACCTTGTTTGAATTCAGTCGAACCTTGCAATCTTGAACCATGACACAACAGCCTTTTGGTTTCAGCCTGGCCCTACATGATGAGATCCTATGCCTCCAGAGTTCCTGAAGCCACACACCTGACTCTGTTTGCCTCCATCGGTCTGCCTCCCTATCCCTCAGTCATGATTGGCGCTATGAACTATGAAGGGTCTACACAGTCCTGCCCTTGAAAGCCATCAGGATGTGGAGGAGATGGTTAGAAAGAATCCCTTCCCTGATAGTCCACCATTTCAGGAGGACCTTGCACCCATTTTCCTTGGCCTGTCCCTCAAACCACTCAACTGCGGAGTGACACAAAGTTTTCCTTCAAGATCTCATTATGCATGAACCTACTACAGTGTTGGCAGCCTATGTCCCTTTATTAATATAGTAGTTTCCATTTCCTTTTCCATTATCCCAATATATCCCTTATATAATCCGCCCTATACAATATAGTAGCTTCCATTCTGTTCTCCATTATCCCAATATATGCCCTATATAATCCCTACATACTATCGTACTTTTCATTCTCTTTGCATTTGCCAGGTTCATATGGCTGCCGGGCTTCTTGACTTTCTTGTCACTTCCTGGGATTATTGGCGGCTGTTTGGCCATGAATCGGAGCCCTTCTGTGCAGGTCCCTGGCAGGGTAATGTAGACCCCCGATTAATAAACCCCCTCTTCAAGGCCCTTAATATTACCTGGACCCCATAAGTAGGTAAAATAATAGCTCCAAACCGTTAAAAACAGCCCAAAAAGCTATTATTCTACAGGATCCCTACTATAGTTTATTCATCAGGGATCTACTATGTGTGAGAGGAGACATTCGGCTTTCTCAATTCTTGGGTTTCCCCTACATTTGTGGCGTTATCATCGGTCAGACTGCCATGGCAGCCCAATATTCTTTGTGGCAAAAATGTTTTAAACATGGTCTCAAGAATCTGAAATTTGATTACACAAATTTGCCCAACATACTCAAAAACATGGCTGCAACTATGGCGTTTGAAGACTCCTGAGCTAGATTCTAGGTCAGCTTCAGCCTTCGGCATGGCTTTTAATGTTCAAGCTTGTCTTCACCTTTTCCCAGCTTTTGCCAGGGTTTCATATTTTCCCACGATTTTCCATGTTGTCCATACTTCGAAATCCTTCCAGAAGTATGGGGAAACATGCGAAGATCTAGAAGAACACGGAAAGCAAGGAAAGCAAGGAAAGTACGGGCAACATTTGCAAACCAAAATGGATGCAAGTGCTTCGGGCAGAGGAACTGCAAGCCTTTGCCCTGCAGACTTTTCATATTTTCAGGAGTTTGCGCTGTCACATTTCTTCCATGCTTTCCATAAACAAAAACTGAATATGGGTTTCCTAGGTCTGGCTGGGACCCCTACAGGTTAAGCACAAGCGCTTCTCAAATCTTTGAAACAGTATCATTATTCGGGACTGCCCTCCTCGTGCTCCTCCTCCGCGAGCGACGGTGATAAAGTCAATGTAGCAGAGTGTTCGGCCCCTGTGTTCAGGCGCGAGTCAGCACACTCGCCACTCTTAGCGCTGGACCGTTGTACTTGTCAGTGTCTTTCATGAAGCTTTTCTGCAGCAACTGCAAAGTCGGGTAACTTGTGTTTCAGCAGCTTCTCGTTTCGAAGCGCGACATGACATGGCAGCATGATGCGGCACTGAGCCTGATGGACACAGCTGGAAATGTAGCCTTCTTGGCACAGTTTTGCTCAGGAGGTTCATGCTCGTCATGATGGGGGCCAATCTCAACACAGCCCGGCGTGAGACGGGGGTCAACATTCCGGACCAGCACGTCTACAAAGTCATCGGCGGTGTTGCGGATGGTGCAATGGTTGCCCACTGATATTTCAGCAGGGGATTCTGCAAACTTAGTGTAAAGGCGCAACGCAACCAATTGGGATGGCCCTAATTGCTCTGGCAGCGCAAATCCCTCCTCTACAAACTGACTAGCTTAAGACGCGAAAATGCTTAGCGGCAAGGTTCTGATGGATGACTCCGAGCCCTTCGGCAGGTTCAACCGTGCGCAGCGTGCATTTCAGAATCACTTCGAGCAGGTGCCGTGATGATTCAACATTTGCTCCATTGTCAGAGGGTTTGATGCAGTTGGCTGTTTCTTTCAAACTTCCTGCATACAACAACCAAGAAGACCATCCTCCCATGATAGGGCAGATGGAGGGAGGAGCCGAGACTTTCCCAATGTTTGTGCAGCCCATGCTGGGAAGTGGGATCCGCCAACCCTCATCGCCTGAACCAAAGTCAGCAGACCCGGTACCCACATGTAGACCACAGTGTGGCAAGATTCGCCTTAAGCCCGAGTCCACGCATTTGCTCTTCCATTTGACCTTGCAAGCTTCATAACTCTACTCCAGAGGTCTTCCCCTTCGTCTTGGAGTTCATAATGTCTGGTTACGTGTTTCCCTACACTACAGCTGGCTGCGCTTCTGCATGGGCTGCGCTGCGCTGATGCCAGGCGGCATTCAGGAATTTTTGCGGCCAACAAATGATGTTAATGATAGCTTTCATCAATATCTCGTCATCCACCACTATTACCCCCTTCCTTGAGTAGGCCCTAGTTAGTCTATCTAGGCTCTATCTTGAGGAGTGGATAGCAAGTGAGGCGTACCACAACACCCTAAATACCTATGAAAGGCCGCGCAGGCAGTGCCCTGTGGTCCTCGTGGATACGGTCAGTGTCCTTGAAGATTTGTTTCCCTTGTGCTGATCCAAAGTTGAACGATCATCCATGTGCCGTTCGGTTGAAAGGAATCTCAATACTTGGACTACGAATGTATTTCAAGGGTAGGCAGATTTTTCTAAAAGCCAGCCATGCAGAGTGCCTTAGGCTACGGCAGCTTGTCCTATGCCAACGAGCGAATGTCCAGACTGCAGGCGCTCAAATCCACAAAATGCAAGTGCCCCTACTCATGAGCTCCTCAGGGATGTGCTTAGACATGTATGAACCTGTGTATGCACATGTGCGCACCGCACAGACATATGTTCCACGCCGACCCATGTTGATGTCATACCGGTCGCATTATAGTATTGGAATATACATGCTGTGGAAGTCATTGGAATCTCCAACCCTTAATGGTGCCTCTTCTTCAAGTTCTTCGGGCCGAGGGGTCATGCCTGTTCGACTCGGCAAGGCAGGAATTCAGTCTTTTCTCTGTCTTTGTTGCATCCATCGAATCAGTATCACGGACGCCGAACCAAAGAAAACTCCACAACCCCTGAGGGCAACGTGCTGGCGGGTGTCATGTCTGGTGCTCTATCTGGCCTTGTTCTGGTCACAGGGGTTTATGCCACAAAGTGAGGAAAGCGCAGGGCTCCTGGAGGCGCAGATTAGACGTGTACATATGCGGCATTATCTGGCCGTGCGGGGCTCCCGTGCAGATGCAGGTTGCTGTCAAGCGGGAGGAACCTGTGTTCCCCATGAATCTTTGCACCTCTGGGGCATTGCTTGCAGTCAAAAACGCGCTCGAGATGCTGCTGTGGCGCGGGGGTTTCAGGATTTCATGTGACTGGGCATGCTGTCAGGGAAAAAATCCACTCACGCAAGTCATGAACGCTCATACGGGGCAGGTTTCGAAGAGAGTTGCGTGATAGTTTCTATCCCAGTTTGTCAGCATGGAAGAGTTAGTAAACTGCTTGCTGTAGATACGGCTGCCGGCTAAGAAATGGGCGGCAGCTAGATGCGTTCACCACAAGCAGCTGCAATCCGCACCCACTATGTACACAACGTGTAGCGCACGAGGCTAGCTGGATAGGGCCAGACATGTCAGAACTGAAATGCGCTGCTACGCTGGATCAGAGGGAGATACATGGTGCGTTCGGTTCATGAATTTGTGCAAGACACACTCCTGCACCTCGCTTGTGTGCAAGGAAGTCGAGTACATGCATGAGAAAAACTTGCAAGTTGCCGCCGTGGTTGCCATGTTCAGCAGTTGTCATCAACGCTTAGAAGATGTAGGTGAACCCAACTTGTCGACAGCCTCTACGGCTGCACGCCTTCAAACTAACAAACTTTCAGAGATCACATCCCATCACCTACGGGTGGGCCCGGAGAGGGCCTGCCATGGGGAGAGCCGGGCAGTGGCCCAAGTGAAGAGATTATTGCATGGCTTAAAGTGCAGAGCCCTAAGAGTGTGCTAGGAACGCTAGGGCATCGAACAGTCTTCCTGGATTCAGCTGCATGTCCTGAATAGCCGTGATGCAACCCGCAATCCGTCCAAGCGGAGCAAGTAGTGCCCAGGTTGCCAGATATGGCAGTTGACCATGGACACCTTGCCGCTGTGTTGCAGCTACTTCGTGAAGCCATTCTGAATTGCAAGCTGGTTCGTAAATGCCATGATACTTGCATTAAAGGGCTTTGTTTGGGCACAAACTTGCATGCAGCGCGTTCCGCTTCCAATTTAAGCCAAGGAATGCCTCCGCGGCCGTCTTGAGCTTGGGATCACCAAGCCTCTGCCAGATGCGTCTTCATGGTAGAGACGTGTCGAGGTTTCAGGAAGCATCAGGTTGCTGCTCGCTTGTGAAGCTCCCTTCTTCGTTGTAGATTCCTTTGTTGTTTACTTCAGGCTGACGCTGCCCCATCGCACAAGGCGGTTTGAAACCAGTAAGTAGCGTTTTGGAGAGTGAGCCGGCCGACGGTAGACGGCATGCAGCCCTGCGACAGGAATCTCACGTTATGTAGTAGTGGCTTCTTTTTTGTCTGTGCACTTCTAGACAGACCACGCGGAACTGCATGCGAACCGACCTTGCTTGTGCGTGACTGGAAAGATCTATCCTAGAATGAGGAGCTTTGCACTGGCCAATGTACGTGTCACATCGCCACAAGTATGGGAGGACATGTGCGCAGCTTTCTTGCTGCTTTGTGAGGCCGAATCTGCAGAAGCACCCCATGTGGTTGTTGCCATCCGCCTGCGGCCGCTCAATGACAGCGAAGCGTCTGCCCGGCAAAATTGAAGTTCCTCTTGTCCATGAGTTACTACCATTACTATTAGCCTTAATTACTCTTACCCTCACTAGTGCTATTACTATTACCATTAACAATTGCTATTTATGCTCCGTGGGTCCAGCCTTTGCAGGCCATCAGGCCGCTCTGACGTGCGCGTTACCTCCAACAGCCTTGCCTGGGACTGAGGACAATAAGTGGTAGTTTCCCAAAATAGGGGGACTTCAATATAAATCCCAAAATACTTTCATCCTGATTATAGGGACAACCATAACGGTACCCCTAATTTTGGGAACCCCCTAAATACTGAGGCTAGAGCTCAGCATGCGAATCAGAGTTCTGTGGGGAGGTCCGCTGTTGGGATCATGTGCGCATCATGTAGTTCCCATTTTAGTTTCCATCATCCCTATATAATCCCAGTATTATCCCAAATATAACCCTAAGCCCTAAATCCTAAAGCCAATATATGCGCCCAAAACTGAGGTGGCTCCATACAAGGGCCAGGCTTGGCAGCTTAGACACTTTGAGAGTCTGAGATGTCTGAGAGGCTGTGAAACAGGGTTGAAAGACTGCGACAGTATATCCTGACACTCCCGGTAGAAGCGGGAAGCCCGGAAGCCCGGCGCCCGTATTTTTCAGGATCACCGCTTCTACTTCGACCACGTCTTCGGCGAAGATGCAGACCAAGCCGCAGATCCGCAGATCATACAGATCATTCCTGCCCCTTCGCACAGGTTGGCTCAGCCTGTTATTAGCCATGCGAACGGTGTTGTAGATATCTCTGGTAGTTCTGCTGGGACCAGATACCCGGCGTGTGCCTGTACTTCAGGTTCAAGAAAGGAAGCAACCAATGCCGAGGCTGCGGTTTTCCAGACCTTGGGGCAGCCGCAGCTTGCCAAGGCCCTTGGGACCTGCAGGAGTGTTTAACGTCGAGCTGAGTTGTCAGCTTTCTGCCTGGCAGCTGTGAGTCATTACAGGCCGTGCTGCTTGTGTGACAGGCTCAAGACTGTGTTTAGCAGCCCTGACAGTGGTCTTGAAGGAGGAGGTTTGACTAGGGCATGCAAGCATTTCAAAATACTTAGCAAGATATCTCACACTGACTCGTACCTAATGGCCAAGACATGTGAAGACCTCTGATCAAGCTCGACGGCTCGACCTGGAAGGTTCTAAATCAACAGCTAGTGACTAGGAAAGTTGTGAGTTGTCGAAAGAGCCGCCAGCGACTGGAAGGCTTTTGAGGGGTACAACAGCACGATTTTCGCATACGGCGGTGGCCTCATCATTTGAAGCGCAGCGATTAACATGTCGGATGTTGTCTTGGGCCTCAGTGACGTGGGATCAGGCGCAGGTCTCTGGTACTGCAGCATGAAGTCCTCAAACTAGACCATCAAACACAATTTTGTAGCAGCAGCCGCCAGCAGCCATGAAGTGCATTGCTGGCACCCCTCATGGACGCCCAACCAGCTCGGATGTACACATTAGAGACTTGCTCGTGGCACCGCAAGGCCAGACAGGGAGCGGAAAGACCTACACGATGCTGCGACCCATTTGCAGTGGCATTCACTACAGGAATAGTGATTACGCGCCCCCATGTTGCTGTTATAGCATGTGCTCCAACAACCTCTGCACATCATCAGGAATGTGGGCGTGCGGTCAAGGGTTGAGGGACTGCTGGTGCCAGTTTGCCCGAGTAAGCTGCAATGGTATGATTATTGTATTTTCATGCTAAGCACGTATACGTGGCCGTCGGGAACGTACCAAGTATGGGAGCCTTCATCCAGAAATGTGTCGAGTTTATGCATTGCGCGCCTCCCTCCACTGAGGAATGTGGACGGAAGTGACAAGGACAGTCACAGTCAGGGCAAGCGCTGTGAGAATGAGCCCAACTTGCCCAACCTGCTTGTAGTTCACCATCAGCAGCAGCGATCACAAGTCAGCAAGTAGTGATTCCAATGATCATAGGATAACTGCTATCTCAGCCCACTCCGCGGTATTGATGTCCATGCGCTGCTGGCTGCCTGGCTTTTCAGGACTCCGGGCTAATCCCAAGAATGAGCACCAGCTTGTTTGAGCGAGTGGCCGCGACCTCAAACAGTTTCAAGATTGGAGAACTGAATGGAGCAGTGGACTTTCATCTTACACCAGGTGAAGGGCATTGCGGATTGACGAGAAATTCTGTTAGTGCTGCGGGTGCCGTGTGACATCCTTCGGTCTTGGGCAGGCCAGCCACCAGAGCAAGACCAATCGCTTCTTGGTTCAGTGCAGCTTCCTGGAGATTTACAACGAGGCATCTCCTGCGTGCAGAAACAATTTCCGACCTATGCAGCCATGTGCTTTCTGTGACAGGCTCAGGTCAGGCTCCAATAGGAACAAAAAGATGTGATACTATGCTACTTTACGCGGCAGGTGATCTACGACTTGTTGACGCCTAGGAGCAACAGCCCCAGTTGAGTGACAAGGTCACATTCCTGGAAGTGTCGGGAAATTGTCCTTTTGCTACGCATTTTGTGAGATTCTGGATCTTTGACACGTTTTATTTTTTCAGTCTGTCAGGTGGAGGCCTGCAGGGTTTGCAGAGGTTATGGCAGAATTCAGAGACAGCGCAGAGTTGGGATGGCAGAGTTGAGGATGACACTCGCATGTATATACCTCAGGAAATATGCCCTCAGGTCGCGCCAAGGGCAAAGGGCTGGAGATTCGAGAGCAGAAGGCAGGACGTTTGCTGCCCGGAGGTTCCCAAAGCCCTGCTGAATTGCACCTTCCGATTCTTGATCCTCTGCGATGGCTGCTCACATCGAGTAACATTGGATGCCAACGTAAATAACACGCAGGCTTAGTTTGGAAGTGTGTGGCCGCAACATCATCTATTGTCCCTCAATCGCTTCCCCTCTCCCTTTACATAGGGGATCGGGGTGTACCGAGCACAACAGATGTTGAACGCGCAATATGGCAAGTCAAACTTTCGCGGGCCGGCCTCAGGAGTATGAGGTGGGGGGGGACCAATACAGATTTGCAACACCGTTAGAACGAAGATCTACCTCAAGACCAGCTCGAAGTGTTTATGATATTATGCGCTCCGAGATCGGTGCTGTACCCGGTAGCGTTGTGGTCCAAAGAGGTACACGTCAGAAGAGATTCCTGAAGCAGATGTTCCTAGATAAGGTGCCACGACAATACACTAGCATAATCGTCCGGCAACATGACTGGTTCTCCTACAATACTTTGTGATCTGATCCTGAAAGCTTCTTCCAGCTTCATCTCCTTGATTTGGCGGTCTCCGAGCAAGGCGATTTATGTTGGCAGGCAGTCGTCAAAGCAGACTTGAACCAGGTGTGTTGGGATTTTTGAGAAGTGCGGTGCATGCATCAGCAGCGGCTCTGAGCAGGAGTACAGACATGGCCCGCGCAAGATGGTTGGGCTTTAGCATCCTTCAGCTAAAAGACGTACACTGCAAGCAACATTCAAAAGTGTAGGTCTCATGGAAGATCATGTTCATGGATTTGGGGATGTCAAACCAAGACTCTACATATCACGTCAAACATTGGGTGGAGTCTACTTACTTTTTCCGGCCTTTTGGTTCCTTTATTTCCCTGTGCCAAAGCATGTCTGGAATGGAGCCATCGTCGCCGCAGTCGCAATCTTCCACAACATGGCGCCTTCACTGAATCAGTGCCTTACTAAACAGGCTGACACGAAGAAAGCGATGCACAGCTTTGAGTCCAATGGTCTAGTGAGTCTAGTGAAAAAAGTCGTTAGGGCAATTGCTCCAACGGTGCTTTGGATGAGTTCCTACATGTAGCTCTGAAAAGAGCCAAGGCATTCGTTAAGGGGGAATGTTCATCCTGATAGGGACGTCGGCTTTCCTGACTTGATTGAGGAGCGGTGCGAAGAGAGTCTTGGAGCGGCAGAGCACCCGGGCACTGGCATGGGGATTCTCGGCAGCATTCGGCAGCATTATGCGAGAGCTTGTGGATGGCAGTTGTCCCGAAGGGCCCCCAATGTCAACACGGATTATCAAGAACATGAACAAGATTGCTGTATCAGGCAGTACGCTGCATCCTCGTCTCAGGTGCCTCCATCCGGGAGTACAACCGAAAGAAAGACGAAAGAAGAATGTCCCAACAGCCACTTGGCGATTTCTCATCCTTATCATATCTTATCATCATCATCATCATCAATTTTCAGAAGGAATGTGAGTATTGGTGGAAGTCTTGGACGCAGTCGTTTTCGTCGTCCTCCGCTCCTCGTCCTCCTGGTCCTCATCATCAGGGTTGTTGCAGATGTCGTTGTACTAGACGGTAGCAGGTCTTCAATCTGGAAATGCGGCGTCAGGTGGGTACGTTATCTTGAGGCTGCCAGTGGATCGCAGATTTAGGTATCATCTTGCAAGCCAAATTTTGTCGGTCTGATGTGCCTTTCGCTGATCGGAACGTCTGTGTGGGGAGTTGTGCGGTTTGGAGGGCTTCGTTGTCCATGCTGGATGGCAAGTGTCTGCAGGTCAACAAAGAAGTCGCTAGGCGTGCGCGGGGCAGCCGGAAACTCGGATCTCTACGTGCTTAGCATTCCTGCTTTCCCCTCCAGAGGCAATATGTCTTCAATAGCCACAGCCGAGACTAGAAACCTTCAGGGCACGATAGTCATTTTGAGACCTTAGACTCAGACTGTGAAAGAATGCGGTTTTAACTGGCTTTCTGTCTCAGAAGAGGCTGCAGAATGCCTTCGGCGCTGCTGTTGCTTCTGCTTTGAACCTGGTGAAGGACAGACGGGCAGCGTGCGATATGAGCCACGTCGACAGAACGATAGCACTTATTGTGGTTGTTTCGTGGGTCATACCTCTTAGTCTTATTGTTGCTAAGTGCTCACGATGCTTCTGGACCTCACACATCAGATTTCATCACGCTCTAAGGTGCGGACATGGGTGCGGCCCAAACACATCGGGTTTGTACCAGGCCTTGTGCGGCCCTCCCGCGACAAAAGGTTTGTAACAGAAAGGCCGGTCATGCGGCAAACCCCGCGACTACAGTCGAGTCCGGCGACAAAGGGCTTTGTAACACGGGGCCGCAACAGACGTCTGTAAGACGGGGGGTCGCGGGAAGCCCCGCGGCAAGGGGGGGTTTCGGCCACACCCATATGGCATCTCCCTCGACAAAATCCGATTCCAGATTTTGCAACTTCAGCTGGAAACACTTCAATTGCAGACTTTACACGCTTTCATTCTTTTGGTCACAGAGATGTCAACTCAAGTCTGCCCCACGCCACAAGAATCTAAGAACCAATCTAACCATCAAATACAGCGAATCTACTCTGCAGGAGAGCTGCCCCAAGCCGCCACTTTGCAGCAGCTGGCAGCTAGGTATTGATATCTGCGCATGCTACTCATACCATGGAGGACCAAGTGAGAAAGGAAAAGGGAATGAACACTGGGATACTTGATACGTTTATCGATGTTATATTAAGTTGCTTGATGATTGAGTTTGGGTGCGGCAGGCTTCTTGATTCTGGGTGTTCATCTGAATCTTCTGGGAATGGGCAGTTGATGGAATATCAGGGTGGGTTTTGCAGCAGCTCACGTCAGTAAGCCAGTTCGTGAGTTGAATTGCCCTTGCAGGGTCGCATATTGCAGAAAAAGTAAAGAACCCAGAGGCCCCTTGTACTTACTGGTGGCTAGTAGGGAACCAGGGAATACAATTCCTATATAGTGTATTCCCTTACTCCCTACAAGTCCCAACCCTAAATCCTAAACCCTAATCCCTGTATAGCATATTTCTTACTTACCTCCGGGAAGTCTATCCTCATAGCAGGATGCTTTTAATTAATTCATTCCCTATCTGGCCCCGATGTACGGAACACCGTAGTTTTAAGCTCCCTTCGGGTCGCAGCCTCAGTTTTGCCAGGTTCCAATTCCAAGACGATGGTAGTAACAATATAGTAGTATAATGGTGATAATCGTATAATGACAATAATTGCAATCATAGGCAAGTCGTTCAGAGTAATAAGAGTAAGAATAGTAACAATAGCAAATATCTTCAACTGTAGATTGAAGCATGTTGAGGTTACGATTGCCACTGACGTGGAAGACCTGAAGCAGAGCGTGCGGCAGAAACTGTCAAAGCAGACGTACTCGGTCAAGGTGACCGAGGGTGCATCATCAGTTGCTCGAAGCCCACCTCCTCCTGAACAGAGTCCAGTTGGATAGGGTTCAGGGTTTGGGAGGTATTGGGGAGAATGGAAAAGAAAATGGAAACTACTATAGTATATTGGGGATGTATAGGGTTTCTGTCTTTACTGCAACAGCGATATTTGAAGGCAGTATTGGGGCGCAGCAGGCTCAGGCAGTAACCTACTTTCCGAGTCCGCGCCCGGCAGGACTACTACAAGTCCCAGGGGATCTTTCAGAGGATTGCGAGGAGCAACTACTTCGAAAACTTTACGCTCTTCATCATCGCTGTGCCCCCGAAGCAGCCCAAGACACCGGGTTCCATATGAGAAAAGTAACTACATCGGATGTTCAAAGCAGACTGCCAAGAGATTGTACGCAGCAGAGTGAAAGGCCCAGATTTCAGGGCATAGAGAGGAGCGCCCCGGGTTGTGCCAACTTCTTTTCTGGATTTTTGTGGATGTGAGGACCTGGCAGACCGGCAAATGCTTGGAATTGAACTTGTTTGAGGATTGGTCCTCCTATGTTCACTTCATAATAAGAACCCCCCCCCCCCANNGGGTATCCAGGTCCATGAGCTCGAGCTCCAGTCGTCGTAGACCAATGGTAGTACTAGCCAGCAGTACAAGCACCAAATTTTGTGTTTGGAGTTTGCAATTCCGGAGTGGCTTGTAATGACGTTTTGGGATTTGGATTTTGCAGTTGCGCAGGGGTTTATCAATATGAGGTCAACATTAGCCTTAGCATATTTACAGTAGCAGCTTTCGTAAAAAGTAACATGGGAGGAAAGATCTACAAAGTTTACCCTGCCATCTTGCCTCATGTGAGCGGGTTCCCCCTGAGTTTTTCCGTTCTCTACAGTTCCGAGTCACGATAGCCGCCCCGGCCTGTTCCAGTGCCTTGTAGCCGCGTGTCTGTAGAATACGCCTTTTAGGATTCGCAGCCCTCCACCTTACCCAGCACACAATAGGTAGCATTAATAAACATACTACTGATAATGGTAATAATACTAATAGTAATCGTAATAACCGTAACAGAAAATAGTAATAGTAATAGTAAGAGTAACAGTGATACATGATATTCCCAATTGAGCCGGACCCAGCGCTGCAAGGTAAACTCCATATGGACGCTTGCCTGAGAGATTGGTTCTTCGAAGGGCTGCTGTGTTCATGGCTTTCCCTAAGGATACAGTTACCTAAATTCTGGTTCAGGTTCTTTATACCCTATAGTTGCATAGCCTGCTGGCCTACTATTTGGGCAGCTGGGGGCCCCAAGGTTCTGAAAGTAGGAAAGTGTGACTCTTGCGCAAGATGACCTAGCAGCCGGCGAGCTTGTTACTGTAGATGTTATTCAGCAACATTTACGATAGACGCGTTCGTCCGCCTGTTCAGGATTGCCATCGACACGGACAACAACGATAAGCACCGAGCTCAGTGCCCCATACACTTCTGCCAAGGAACGCCAATAGACGTCAACAGAAGCCTAGCCCTTGAGCCGATGTGGTTACACATGGGTGCACGGCGGCTGAGGACCATCATCACTGAAGCTGCAATAGAATTCCAGATCGCATCCTTCCTGCACTGGGGCATGGTCACTCAAATGGTTTGATAACGCTTCAGCTTCAGAGCGGGCTGCATTGTTACATTCCTCCCATCTCTCCGCAATGGTACAGAAATATATAATAATTGAGTCTGCTTCAACTTGGTCTAGATGTTAGGGTTTGTGAAGTGGCCAATTGCTCCCAAGGCTGAAAATCTGTTCTGCGCATTCTTCACCTTCGAGTGGCTTGTTCGATGGTGACTTGGCCCCTGTCAGCGCTGCGCTACACTGTGTAGCGAATGCGTGAGCATCAGATTCGCACATGTGATGGCGCGCATATATATAGCAACGCCGGCATCCATGGAGTTTGTGAACCGGACCCTGCACAGCCTCCAAGCCCTTGACACAGCACCTGCCGATTTAAGGATGGCTTTCCGCAAGACGAGGTATGCAATCAGGGATGCCTGGCAGGGTCCCCAGCTAATGTTGGGGGGCATGTTCGTCAGCCACGTGTACTTGCCCCAAGCACGGCTGCAAGCAATGTCATGAGACGCGCCGGAAGACCTGATGACTTAGGTTTGTCTTTGACACGCTGCTTGTCTCGCTGATGATTCTGGAGACCTGGATCACGTCCATGGCTCTGATTGCAGACTTGGGAGTTTATCCAACAAATCTTTCCTTCGCAATCTATGAGGGTATTCTCCGTGTTGCTGCATTGAGGCCAGCCATCCTCAGCATGCTAAGCATGTCAGGTCTGGGCCTCAGAACTGCTCCCGAACAAACTCGGTGGTTTCTTGGCCCTCAAAGCGCTTACTGGAAGGCCCTCCTTCTTGCAATTAATGTCAGCAAAAGAGGGTGTCATAAGCTAACTCACGTGTAGGGCTCCTGCACTCGCAGAGCATCGACTGTCGCGGTGGTTTCAGGGTTCAGCAAGCCATCCTGACTGAAGGTGAGGGCATTGGGGATGCATCCATCCTCCGTTTGGTGCGGCTGCTTCGGCTGGCGCGGATGACGCGGGTGGCCCCTTGGATAACCCAACGCGGACAGAAGAAGCGTACAAAAGTCCCCTGCAAAACGCGCGAATGGACAACTGGAGTCCCCAGAAAAACAAACAATCTGTCCGAATCTATAAAGGACATGAAGCCACAGCAAGAGTAGGAGAGAATCGAGTAAGAGTAAGAATTGCTGGTCCTGCAGAGGACCTGTGAGGAGTTTTGCCATTGTTGCAAGTTGTCTGGTGCTGGTGCTGTGCCACATTGCTGTCTCAGAACATTTCCTTTTAAATCAAACGGATTTTGCTACCCAAGAGCTGGGCCTGATGTTGTATCCTGTTGAGTGTCAACTCTCCGCCTGTTAAAAATTCCCTCCATTGAAAGGGATCTCAAGACGAACCGCTTTGCAGAATGCTTCCAAAAAGACGGCTGGAACTCCTTTCTAGGGTCATGAAGCTTAGTTCACACTGATTTCTGAGCTCTTAGCAACCGTGGCAAGCGGGCCCTCGGAGATTCTGCGCATGCAAAAACAATTCCTGTCATCCATCCTGAGAATGTCCTACCTTGCCAAAAAACTCATCCAACCAGACATGAAAAACCTAGACGAAGTCCTCGCAATCCCTTACCTGGGATAAACTCTTGTCCAAACCAGACCTGGAAAACTAACACGAGCCTGAACAATTCCCACATGTTGTGGTAGCAATCCATTCTCTTGGAGAACCCGGAACAAAACCTCACAGAAGCTCGTAGGTTTTTGTTGAGGTCTCAGGCAGGTTTCGGGTACATTTTAGTTTGGTTTGGGGCAGGTTTTGGGAATCATCTGATTTTGGGGTAGTTTTTGGATCCCCCTCAAATGGGCAAGTGTTTCATGTTTCAGGAGCTATTTCAAAAAGAGATTCCTAGAGCCTCCAAGCCTTCCACAATCACAATCAAAGGAACCCTGGGAGGGCACTTTCCGAATTTGCAATGACAGTACCCTACCCTCAACAAGTTTATTGACATGAACTTGCTGCAGGTCAGCAGGAAAAGAACATGGAAACTACTATGGTATATTGGGGCTATATTGGGATAATGGAAAAGCAAATGGAAACTACTAATACTGTTGATACTAAAAATCCTGCATGACCTTAATATACAATAGTCCCATTATTCCAAATATAGAATGGATTTTTAGTATCCACCGTAGTACAATATAGGAGTGAATCTATCAATGCCTTTTTTCTGCATCCCAGGCTAAGCTCCTGCGTGCTTTTCCGGAAGTGCTGATCATGATCAAAGGCCTGCTGGCTGGTAGTACTGTACTGGTGGAAATGTGAATGAACGGGACCTATATTGTAATATGGTAGTTTCCGTTTTCTGTTCCATTATCCCGATATAACCCCAACGTACCATAGTAGTTTCCATTTTCTTTTCCATTATCCCAAAATAACCCCAAGATTACCCCAATGGGTATCCTGGTACATACACCCCGGAGATCCCCGGAGTGCAGGACTTCTGCATGTTTAGGGTTACAGGGATTTTAGGGCGTATTGGGGATATATAGGGGTTCTAGTGGGATAATGGAAAAGAAAATGGAAACTACTATTTAGGCTTTTCTGTTTGAGGCACTTACGAGGTTTTAGTTCTGACCTGGCTCAAGACATAGGCCTGCTGCTTTGAAAAGTAGATGAGAAGGCAGGCTCCAAGGTCCTGCTAGATCAAGCCCTGGGATATTGTTGGCCGTAACAATCCTGTATGGATTCGAATTCGCATGTCATGATGGGCCTTCTTTCTTCATATCTTTATTGCCCAGTAGCAATACCAAAAGCACAACTCCTGACGGTAATTTCCAACACTTCGGAGACGTCAGCAACCAGCTTCCCCGTTGCTGGGGACTACAAGGCCTCTCAGTCCTGGAGGTATCAGCGCGGCCGCCCGGTCCGTCTTCTTCACCATCTTCCTCCTGGTCTTGGTGGAAGCCTTAGCAGCTCTTTCACCCAGATTTCCAACCCGGGCGTGCTCCTGACTGATGATGCGAACTTCTGGCGGATGTTTCCCAAGGGTTGACCGCATGCTGCATATTACAAGCAACCCCCGTACCCGAAGAAACTGAACTTCTGCAGCAAAAATTCAGAAACCTTCAGAGGCCCCACTTCCTTCTCAGCGATCAGGTATTGTACATCTTCGGCATAGCTTTCACCCAGGTTTGCGCAGGCAGGCACTCTAGGAGTCTCGTAGCCAGCATGGCACAGGGAAGTCGTAGGCTTGGTGCCGGCCATGGCTATCACAAGCTGGGCAAGAGGGCGTCAGTATGCTCACTGCTTTTCCTGTCACATCCCCCGCTGTTCAGGGCCAGATACGCCAAGCGACCTGCGAGCGAAGTTCCAAACCGTCCCCGAGTCTATGCTGACACTGCTGTTCCATGGGGTGTCCCTCGGAAACGGACAAGACCTTTCAGCGATGCTCTGCCAAAGACGTTCATGCAAAAGAATCCACTGAGAAGTACTGCAATGTCCACCCAAGCTAAGGTTCATGGACGACATGGTCGATCTGCCCAGATCTCAGTACTTGCTTCATACCGATACCCTCTTTCGTGAAGCCAAGCTCCCTGGTATTCAGTGAGGACAAGCCCCAGCTGAGGCTCACTCCGCTACGACAGAACGCACTTGCTTTCGCCATGCCCGGTGCCCCAGGTGTTTGGATTGGTCAGGGCTCTTGGGAGCGAGCTGTTAAACATCGTCAGCAGGCCTTGTAAGCCTTGCTACCTGAGTAAATGGGGTAGGAAGGTTGGACGCCATTGTCATAATTTGGATGGCTTTCTTGAACATATGGCTTTGTCACTGCAATGTGCGGGAGTTGAAGTCTGAGGCTGCAAGATTGGAGGGCCTGCACTTCATGCTACCACAACTTCCAGAGTTACCTGCTGGTAGGCACACGCCATAAACGGCTTAATGGATTGATTCACTACTTAGATTCTACCAAACCTACTGCAATTGGCTTGCAAGCCCAGACGTTCACAATGTCCCAGGTTCATTCTTTTCGTGCTTATCGCCCGAGCCTTACTTTTGCCAGTCTTCCTTGCACAAGCAGTTCGCAAGATGCTGGAACCAAACACCTACTGCCTTGAAGGCACGCGCAAGCAAAGTGGCTGCTGTTGGCTTCAAATCATGCTCCTATAGCCCAGGCATCCATCACGCTCATGAACATGCTCATCGGAATCTTGGTAGCCCATCACTGCACAGCTGGGTAGTCTACGTAGAACTGACGGGTAAGACTCGCCCAACGCGATCTTGAATACCATCTTGCTTGTAGTATTACTTCCGGACCAAAATCACAAGTGCCGTGCTTTTGAAGTGTGATTCAGAGCAGCCAAGGAGTTCTCTGTGAGGTGGTGTCCATGGTGGGCCAGAGCGAGCGCGAAGAACTCCTAGTGGATCTGGTCAAACAAGAGCTGTTGGATGCTTGCTTGCCTACATTTGTCTACTGTGTATGCAGGATAGGTAGTATCAGCAGCAAAAGTGAAGAGGAGTACATCGGCACAGTAGAAGTAAGAGTAGGAGTAGTCGTAGGAGGATGATGGAAAGAGCAGCAGAATTTCAAAAGTTCATCTTCATATGAGTAGGAGTCCAGAAAGGGCGCGTATCTACAGCTATGTATCTTGTCCTTCTGCATCCGATTGTGTAGCCTTGACCTCTCAGACACTTCTAGATTACCTGACAGCAAGGACATCATCATTGAAGCCGATGAAGCCACTTGTCTTTGCGTGCGCAGATGGCTGTCTCTCACAATGATGGACTTTTTGGGGGTTCCCTATTCGAGATATCCCAGAAAGAGAGAGCCCCGGATTTGGACAGAGAAGCTCTCATTCGCAGTGCCACGCAAGGCGCATGTTGAAGTGTCAAACAAGGTTCCTATCTAAAGAACAGAGGCACCCAAGTGGCACCTTCCGTTCGATCAAGAGCGTCCCTGTTTCAATACCTGACCTCTCCTGGGTTGCTGTTGAGGAGCTTGAAATAAGTTACCGGAAGGGGTTTACATATATATGTATATAGTAATTAGTTTTGGTTTCCCCAATATAGTAACAAAAAAAGGTTCCTTAGCAGCAACCCAGTCTGCGATTAGGATGGCGATGGGCTGATGTCACACGCAGAGTTCCTCAGGCACGGTGGGCTCACTTCTACTGGCAGAGAATGCCAAGCACGCTACAAACTAAGAAACCTTTTTATTGGGGATTACGTGTTCTAACCAGCGTTCTTTCGTGTAGTCCGAACTAAAACTGACAAGTTAAAGCCTCCAGTAGACACAAAATGTCACATCTCTCAACAGCAACACCCCGTGGGCTTCTGTATGATGTGATCGTTTTCCAAAATGGGCTCTGTTAACATGCCGGCTAGCAAGAACAGGTAACGCAAAGATCCATTCTAAAGTTTAGTGATTTAGTGACACAAACCTTGACAGACCTACCGATCTGGCATACGCAGGAAAGCATGCCCCGATAGTCCTGCAAAGCTTGGAGAAGAATATGCTAGGCATGGTAGGTTCAAGATCCGGCAATGCTAGGCTGCTAGTAGCAGGATTCGTGTCAAAGTGATGGGCTTGGTTTCTGTAAACCGTCCTAAGTCCACAGCCCCATATGGTAGTTTCCCAAAATAGGAGGGCCTAGTATAGACTCCCAAATCCTCTAGTCATTAATCTGGGGCCCCAAGATGGTACCCCTAATTTTGGGAGACCCGCGTATAGGCCCTACACTCAGCTGGCTAAAGCCACTTTGGTGCGAGGATCCTGGAAAGCCCGGGCGGTCTGAAAGCATTGGAGACGGTTCCTTTGAAGGAGTGTGGAGTTTTGTAGTAGATTTGGGGTTAGTCGTACAGGATCCTGAATACAGTTATTAGAAATTGTGCGAAAGATTCTGCTTTCGTCTGTCAGATGATTGGATGTTAGGGGCTGCATGAAGGTTCTGTGCGGATTGAACTGGAATAGGGCAGCTTGCGTTCTCGGGCACTAAGGCAGGCAATGCCGTGATGCTTTGCAAGGTATTATAATTTGGTGTTTTGCAAACCTATACTGATCAGCAGCCTACGAAAAAAGTTCTCGGAGCGCACAAGCAGGTTTCATTTGGGAACAGTGACTGAACTTTTTAATTTTTGTTGCTAAGAGTTTAGGTCCAGAAGGTCCCGAGTGGCCCAGCAAGCTCTGTGACTCAATGCTTGGTTGTCGCCTTGTTGCTTGGTCCTTGGTTTGCTCAGGTTGGCGTGGATCCTGTGGGTCTGATTGACTATGCAGACCAAATTTTTGCAAAGGACGCTCGCTTCGTGAATGCTGCAGTGTGCAAGTGAGACGCTCAAAAGGGCTAGGACCAAGCTGCTAGATGTGCAGGAGCACGGCGAGGAAGGAACGCAAGAGACCGTCCTGCCACTCGTCAGCTGGAACTGCATCCCGCCATGCCTGGCACTTTTCCTTTTCAAGAACCAAGTGTCGCTTCAGGTTCTCCCACTTCATGAATGAGATCTTGCAGCTGCGGGGTACCAACACCTGCACAGTAAAGGCCCGGATCAGGGATGCTGGAAGCTGCCCATTAAAGAGCAATTGTCAGAACTCTGTCTAGTTTGGAGAAGAGGTCCCGCGACAGGACCCCAACGAACTTCAACAAGATCCAGCTTTCCAGCCCAAACAAGTACCTGGACCCCAACAGTATATAGAATAATAGCCTTTTAGGCTGTTTTTAGGCGTTCTGGCCGATGATTTTACCTACTTTTGGGGTCCAGGTGCAGCCTCTGTCAGGATCTCATCAACATGCGGAAGGTCATCGAGAGATCGGGCAAGGCTAGCGGCACCCCTATACTTATCCATTTCATATTAGAATTGGGTATATATTAGGATTCTATAGGGAACCATAGGGATTAGCGGGATTATATAGGGTAATATAGGGAATTATAGGGTGCATATATATGGGGGATTGTCAAAATTGTGGTCCCTTTTTGGGTCCACTGATTTAGGCCCCGTATTAGGCCCCGTATTATAATAGGGACCCAAAAAAGGACCACATTTTTGACAATCCCCCATATATATATACATATATATATATATAGCTATATAGGGATAATGGAAAAGAAAATGGAACCTGCTATAGCATGTAGGGGTTATAGGGAGAATGGAAAAGAAAATGGAAACTACAGGGATTATAGGGGTTATATAGGGGTTATATAGTGATTATACAGGGTGTTCGGCCTATCTAAATCTTGTATTATTCTGTCTGAGCGCCGAGACCTGCGTCCCTGGCCATGTGCTTCTTCGAAGAGGGGGGAGTATGGTCTTCATAATATGTTGGGGGAGGATCAGGGCATCCAAATTTGAGACCTTGCCAAGGCCAGTCCAGTTCAATGTTTTGACATTCTGTGTCAGGGGCATGTTGGGTCCCCTTATTCCGGTGTGCTCAACAGTAGCTGCCTGAATGTGGAATATCAAAAGAGCCAGGATGTCAAGGACCAGATCAGCCGCATTGCGACGCAGCTGAGCACTTTGGAAGAAAGGATGGAGGACCATGATTAGTGGGACTAAGGAGAGCAGGTTCTGCAGAGAGACAGGGCACCAGGGATTAGCTTCATGTTGGCATGTGGCCCCCAGACGTAGATGATTTGTTTGGAGTCCGGCCTTTCTGCTTCGACTTTGCGTTGCAACAAGACGTCTAGAGGCTTGTGAGCGGCGCTCTCAACCTAAAGGCTGTTGAGTCGCATCCATCCCGCATTGCACCTGGCAAGCGGACACTGTGATGGGGAAACGGTTTGGTCCACAAACTATGTTGTGGTGCCCTGAAAAGGACGTGATATCTGGCCGGATAGTGACTCAGACAGCGCATGGGCCGCCACAAGTTGATACACCCCCGCACAGCTTGGCTAAGCCAGATCTGTCACCGTGCCTCGGCAAGCACTGGTCTTGTTGCTTCGCAATTTCATCGTTCTAAAGCAGAGGGTAGCATGTATCTGAAGATTCTTGAGCCTGGATGTGTTGATACATGCAAAACTCCTGACATCTCCTGACCAAGGACGATGTCAAAGACAACGTCCAAGGGTGTAGACCACATGACGAGAGATATTGCACCAGTGCCTCGGGCTTTTCAAACTGATTATCCAAGCAGGGCTACACAGGGAACGCTAATCGGACAGCGTTACCAAGGGGCATTGGCTGTAATGGGTTTTGGAGGTTGCTGGCTTTGTGCAGGTTTGGTGAGCCGCCCCTTACAATCCCGAGTGCTTGGGGTGCTTTGAGGCATCTCATGTCTGACGAGCCGCATCCACACATATGCAAACACTCTGACGCATGCCAATGCCCCGAGGTGCCACTTCAAGCCCACATGCCGCCAGTCCCGAATGTCGTTCGGAAGCCAACAGGGTTTGGGCCTCGGCAGGAGTCTGCTGGAGGCGATTCATGACAGGTTTCCAGCCCCATTGCACGATCACGGCTTTTGAAGCACCATTCGCTCGACACTTTCGCTTCACTTGGACAGGAACGTGAAAACCAGCGACCCTGACCTGTACAGCCGGGGACTTGAATCCTCATTACCTGTTTGTCGGTCTGCTGCCATGCAGGAAGGCAGGTGCCGTGACACTGAAAGCACAAATGATCTTAGTTTGCTCCAGGCTTGCACCAGTGTGTTCCTTTCATCCGCTTGACCCACTAATGGGGCAGGTGTAGCCAAGGAAGCAGAAGACCAGGCATTGAACCAAATTTGTCTTGCAATCCTTAGAACAACTGTTCTACCGTTCCGAGGCACTCTGGCAGGTGCCTGGGGCACCAGCACAAAGACCCAGATTCAAGACATGGAGGGAAGTCTCTCGCAGAAGCTCCTAGAGATGCAGGCCCGATTGCTTCGAGCAGCACTGGGATTGAGGGAGGTACCGCAACCACATGGGCGATATGTACATACACATACACTCGTATAGATGTATACACATAGAAACATGCCTATATCTATACATAGGCGCCCTACATGTGTATATATATATATATATATGTATCCGTGACTGCGCCTGCGGCCATTAAGTTCGTGCGGGATAGTTTCACGGCATTCGCAACACTGTCATTTACATTTATTTCGGGTGAACTTTCTGCGTGATGGATGCGTGCGGGCATATATAGGATAAAGACTGCAGGAGGGCACTCATCCGCATTAGCCAGGTTTGTTTCTTCTGATCCAGGTCATGCCTTCTGGCTCTAGGGACTGTGAGGGAGACCAGAGCAACGCAACGGTCTTGCCTAGCCGTCCCGGAACCTGAAGTTCTCCAAAAGCGCGTGCCCCAGCACATGAAAGCAGACACATCTCCGCTGATCCCTCACAAGCGCAGGCTCCTCCGCACGCAAGTAGCTAGCCAGAAATACTGTTTTGATGAAATGGCAAGGATCGTTTACAGATGATGATAATCTGTATGAGATAGATAGTGTATAGTGTAGGGTGCCTTGCAACTCCGGTCCCAGTTTAGATGCCCTGCAAGTGGCCCAGTAGCTGAAATCTTCTGAAACCTCAGACAGAAACTTCTGACCTGGCCCTCTCTGCCGTCTGTTGGCCGAACTCGAGGGGCCCAGTTGATATTTTGGGCAATTCCTGCAGAGGTAGAACCGTAGAACCTTCCGACATCTTAATTTTGCAGCAAGCCACAGCTTGAATTATTGTCTTTGCTGTGCTAGCTGCGCAAGTGAGATGAGTGAGCATGCCCAATGAGTCTTTGAAAGCTACACAGAGTGCGGAAAGCTGGTAGGGCATCCTCAACGAGCTCATTTTGGGGCCTCCCTCCTCAGGCCAGTCGGGGCGGGAGGAAGAAAGTGCGGAACCTGCGGGGATTTTTAGGCAGCTGTTTATGCCTGTGTCTCCAATCCTGGCAGTGAAATTCCGTAACTCTGGTAGGTACACGTAGAGCAATGACCGCCCTGGTACAGATGAAGTGTTTGCTATCTGGCAAATTCCCTGGGGCTTATATAGGGGGAATGGAAAACAGAATGGAAACTACTATGTTATATAGGGTAGAATATTGGGGTAAGTAGACCCCTGAGTAATACTCTGATCCTAAACCCTGTACCCTTAGGGGTGAGTAGACCCTGAGTGATACTCTGATCATACACTTGGCAACTTCCCAGCTGTGCTCTTTGGGTTTTGGCCCAGCGGTTAAGTCTGAGGTAAGATAGTGCGCTTGAAGGGCAAATGGTTATGCTAGGGCCTATAGTCCCCCTTAAGTAGATAGAACATGGCTTTGGGTATATTATGTTAAGATCCCCATTTACCAAGTATTCTATCTACTTAAGGGGGACTATAAGCGTTTCGAGTACAGCGTTTAGTTTGTGATGCTACAAGTATGTAGACGAGGATGGCTAGGGCTCATTGTCATGACGGTCTTGTTTGTATGGCTTACTCATGCCCCTCGCTGTTTGTGCGGATGCTGCCTTCCCTACAACGAACTTAATAACCACCATAATCATGACCCTTGTTGCTATGTACCCCCGTATGCTGATTGCTATTGATTATTGGGATTGCATCATAGGCCGCCATTGCTTCTAGCTGTTGAACCCCGGTGGTGCTTTTCTAGCGAATACTTGAACCCTCAAAATGGAGCAGGTAGAACAACAGCCTCTGTGGCTCTAAGTTTAAAGTTTTACTTGTTTTTGAGGTCCAGGTACTTTGCCTTGGCATTGCCGCCAGGACGCCCTGTGGTCACAGGGGTCCCGGAATCTAACGGAGACGCGGCAGGCAGCAAACCAAAGGAGGTTGAAGCGGCTTAGTTGCACCTGAGGCTGATTGTCATCATTGTTCCCCACCCTCGCAGTGGGGTTGTTAGATTTGAAAGTAGATGTTGTCCTCGCCCGACCGGAAGCTGACTATAGTGACCAACCACCAAGTATCCCTGCAGTGCCCAACCAGCAAGTATCCCTGCAGTGCCCAGCCACCAAGTATCCCTGCAGTGCCCCGCAAAGTATCCCTGCAGTGCACACCGCCCAACTGCAAAGTATCCCTGCAGTCACCAACTGCAGAGTATCCCTGCAGT
>CAJNIZ010037613.1:19171-30983 GCA_905231905.1 Symbiodinium pilosum
AGACTACGATACAGGATAATATCAAGGAATATGATAAGCATAACATATAGTCCCCCTTAAGTGGATAGAATATGGCTTTGGGTATATTATAATAAGATCCCCATATGCCCCACATTCTATCTACTTAAGAGGGACTATACTCCCTAAACCCTAAACCCCTAAATAGTAGATTCCATTTTCTTTTCCATTATCCCTAAATAACCCCTAAAACCCCAAGAACATTTACTTAAGTGTGACTATAGAAATAGAATAAAATGGATAGCACGAGTGTTTCGTAGTGTACCTACACAGCCTAACCTTGCTGCAGCGGATACTGGAATGCATTTGTTGAAGTAAGATTCCCATATTCCTTACTTACAACCAGTAAGTATAGTCCCCCTTAAGTAGATAGGATCTTAGTATAGTATACCCAAAGCCATATTCTATATACTGAGGGGGACTATAACCCAGAAATGATGGGGGAGCTGTCCTATCAGGACTGCCCTACGGCGGCTGATGGCTGGAGTGAAGCCTTTGGGCCTTAAGGGGGCTTAAGGTTTAGGGTTGAGGGTCTAGGGTGATAACAGGTACATGGTTAACTGTGAAGGTGTTAAAGCTACCCGAAATGGATTCCTTCAGTATAGCTACTCTAGACCCTAAATTCGTGCAACCGCAGTTATCACTACCTTCAAGCGGGCTTCTTGATGGCGAGGTTTACCTGGTATCAGGGATTGACATTTTGGCTTAGGGCTGCAGATGGGGAGAGTTGCTCGAAATCCGAAAGGTCCTTGTACATGAGTGACCATGGGGAGTGCACCTCTTCAAGGGGATTCGAATTCAAAAGAGAATCCATCTGATGGCCTGCCACAGATCATGACCATATCTGCTATAGTCTAGGGGATTATACAGGGGACTGCGATAGGAGTTATTCAGGGGCATACTAGGAGTTTAGACTGCAGTTGACATAACTTTCAGGGGTTAGAGCGTTCTCAGCGCTTTGAAGAACCCTGTGGATTGTCATGAACTGGTTCCCTGTTTTTTCAAGGCCTCTCACTGCCGATTGCATTCGAGCATCGTCACAAAGGAAATCTTTTGTTACTGATGGTATTCCCTATATGGTCCCTTAGAACAGTCACTGTATCCGGCTTATTCCCTCCTTGCAGTACTGTGCTCAAAAGGTACTCTTTGTTGAGGTGCAAAGTGTTCATCCCGGACGATTGACTACAATGACTTTCGATTTGTAGAGGAGTTTAAGTCCGGGAGGTCCAGAGGGAGATGCTAGTAATCTAAACAGCCGCCAGAAAGGGGGAAGGGAGCACGGAGCAGGAATCACGCGCAACCTGATGTCTCGAGTTATTTAGTGCCTTAGATTCTCAGATCCGTAGACGAGCTTTACAGTTTAGAGTTGGACATGGATTTAACGGTTCATG
This sequence comes from Symbiodinium pilosum, assembly GCA_905231905.1. Classification (NCBI taxonomy): domain Eukaryota; class Dinophyceae; order Suessiales; family Symbiodiniaceae; genus Symbiodinium; species Symbiodinium pilosum. Next base: position 20,581 of record CAJNIZ010037613.1, read on the forward strand.
GCTAGAAGTATGCCACAAGGGCCAGTGCAAGTTGAACACAGACGCTCTCCATGACTGTTCAGGGGAGTGGGATGAGAGTGGCTTCCTCCACGGGGCCCCCCCCACAGATATCAGATCTAGAAGGACTCGCAGAAAGGTCGCGGGCATCAAGCAAGGTAATGTCAGCCTGGGGGAGGCGTGAAGGACCTAGCGGCAGTTGTTTCCCGGCCAGAACAATCAGGAACCTGAGATGAAACGGAGAAAGTGCAGAAGTTATCCTATTCGTCTGCGGTACTACCAGTAGTGACAGCGGAACGCTTAGGCACATGTTGACTAAGGGAGTAGATGCAAAGTGGCACTTACGAACTGTCTTTATAAGGTAAGGCTAGCGTTAGGTGTGTCCTAGCACAAAGACACCGCGTTGCGGACTCGAGTATCTAGATCGAAATTCCAAGGTTTAGGGTGAAGGGCTCCGGGTCTGGGGTTTTAGCGTGTAAGGTGGCCGTTCCAAGTGTGGAGAGGATGATGCAGGGCCCAACAGCTCCCGAAAGATTTCAGATCAAGAGCTAAACCCCTAAACCCTAAACCCTAAACTCTAAATTCTCATCAGGGCTCTTGGGTTTGGTGTCAGTCTTCATGTCGTTGCGGTTTATTGCTTTTTGGTATGGCTATTGCGCAATGGGCATTATGATATGTATGTTTGCCGCTACTCTTAATCTAGCATCACACTTTGCTAGTTTCCCAAAATAAGGGGACCCTAATATAGACCCCAAAATACGATAATCCTTACTATAGGAACCCTCAAAAACTTACAATTAAGTTTGGGAAGCATCGCCTCTAGTTTGAGCCAAGGGAGAAGCTGTCTGAGCTTGAGGGGAAGCTCGTTGAAAGCGAGAGCCTTGGCCCAACTCTGACCCAGTTTTTTGTGGCGTTCAGGATTCGGGTCCTCATTCCACCCAGTATGGTAAAATCTATGGTGGTTTCCTTGGTTCCTGTGGGACGGGTTCTGGTATGTGGGTTCCTCATAATGAGAGTTTCTTCCCCAGTCATCCAAGAAGCTAAACGTAGATATTACTTGTAGACTGTAGGCCCCAAAGTGGGTATCCTTTGTTCACTTAAGAACATAGACTTCAGGGCCCAACATGGGTATCATATGTGCACTTACAAAGATAGACCTAGAAACCCTAAACCCTGAACCCTACATCTTAAACCCTAAACCTTAAATCCTAAACCCGAAACCTCACTTAGATCCCCAGCGACAGACGCGGCTAGCAGTGGTCATGTCAAGTGCAAGCTTCCAGTTCTCTCTGCCCATAAAGAACCTACCTTCAGGCTTTAGGGTTTAGGGTTTAGGATGTAAGGTTTAGGGCTTAGGGTTTTGGGTTTAGGATCCAGGTTTAGGGGTTTTAGGGGTTTTCAGATTGGGGTTGCATAACGGGAAATATACGGGTATACACAGGTACATACACCCCTGTATGGGGAATGGAGATTACTACGGCTTTTACGGCTGTCATGCGCACGTCAGCAAGTCGGCGTGTCTTTGGTGCATTTGGGGTGAGCGCAACGGCACAGACTCAACTATATTACTTAGGATCTGGCGTTTGGAGCGTATAGAGCTCACCGCTGATAATAGCCCCCCCTCCCTCCGCACCGTAATAACGCATGCACCGATATAGTACGATTATAACCCCAGAATCATTTAAGAGGGGTTGGGAAGTTCATTATGCAGGCGATGTGAATTGTGACAGTCTACGATAGACCCGAATCTTAGTAATCTAGCTTATAATCTGGGCTGTAGTTAGTATTAGGAGCGTGGGGAGGTGTACCTTCATGAGATATGGCTCAATACCCTTGCATATGGGAACATAAAAAATGTGGTGGTCCTCCGCGAGATGTTTGGGATCTTGCACGGTAGCCGTTGCTGCTGACGTAAGCACAAACTGTCCCCAAACCTTCTGCCAAGATCAACTTTAAAAATACTTCATTCAACCCGCAACTAACCTTGAACCCTAGGATCCAGACAATGATCCCTAAACCGTTGCCTATGGGGGGGACTCCCTTGTACGTTCAACTAGGCTATCTTCCACTTACAGAACCCAACCCTCAGATCCAAAATGTACCAACACAAAGCTCGGAAATCCACAATCCCCGAGCCCTGCGGTCATGCACTCATTGTTGAGGTGCCGAACCCTCTAAATCCTAGACCCCAAGCCTTAATACTTGTTTCCGGATAGCCTACATACTGGCTGACTAAGCTGGAGCGTCAAACTTTAGCAAAGTTGGTGGTCTTCAGAAGGCTTAGACAGTCCTGTAAATCAAAGATTTTAATTACAGGGTTAACCCAAAACCTTAAACCCTAAAACGCTCAACCCTTCGAAGGATCATCGCTGCCAAATTCAGCAAAGCGTTTTCCATCAAGTCGGCTCTTGTGGAGAAGTCCGAGGAGGGGCATGCCACGCTTAGGAGAATCCCCTCGTCGTACTATATAAACCCCAGCCCCCCTAACAATGAATAGTCCCGATATAGTAGTAATATTGTATGGGTGGTTGTCAAAGTCATGGTCCCTTTTTGGACCCCTATTATAATTCGGTACCTAATATTTAGGGTCCCCAAAAAGGGACCATAATCTTGACAACCACTCATATGGCGGGGGGACCAATTAAGCGAGGGGCCTTTAATCAGGCGGAGATGATTAGTTGGGGTTTTGTCATTGTGCAAACCAGTTCATGTGAAACAACGATGTCATAGCAGACCTGAAAGTTAATCGCTGGTATGGCTGGGACGTTGGCAGTGGGGCTTTGCAGCATTGCAATTGCAGGTGGCATTTTGGTGTGAGATGGTAATGTAGTTCGCTGGGGGTTCAGGTTTTGTCTGTCCTACATCCATGGCTTGTATGAGATGAACTTAGCCATTGTCAAAGGTAAGGAAGTCTAGACTAGGCTGTGTGAGTCATGCATGTGACTTTTGCTAAGTATGTATGTTGCTACCCCTCAGAAGTATTCCAGCCAGCTTGTCCCCAGTACTGCGCCAACGCTGCAAAGGAATGAGAATCCGAATGCTGTAGCACTTTAGTACCTGAAGGGTCCAAGGACTTGAAAATAAGGGCTTTAGGCTCCAAAGACTCTTCAGATTATGAGATTTGGGACCTAAACCCCCTATTATTTGAGTCCTTGGACCCCTAGAACCCTAAACCCTAAACCCTGAACCCTATGATTTGAGTCCTTGGACCCCTAGGAGTAGTTCGCAAAAACCGATTGTTGGAGAATGCACACAGACAATCGCCCTAGTAGTCACTCCTTTGGGCTAAGTACTGTAGATTCCTGGGTTTAGGGTTTAGGGGTTAGGTTTTAGGGTTTAGGGTTTGAATGATTACAAACAAAAACGGTCCGTTTACCTATCGGTTTCTGGTTGCAATATAGTAGAATAAGAAGGCGGTTTCACTTGAGCTATAGTCTAAACTCCTTAAAGGGAATTATAGGGTTTAGGGTTTAGGGTTTAGGAATTATATAGGGGATTATACAGGGGACTACTATAGGGGTTATTAAGGGGGATACTAGGAGTTTAGACTATAGTTCACTTGGTTCAACCACATTCTACCACGAAAGCAGCACAACACTAGTCAACTTGGTGGCTGTTAAGGAACTTGATTTAAGTTACCATATTTGGAAACCGTAGGATTTACTACATATATATATATATGGCTGTATATGTACAGCCATTATTGTAATCTGCTTTAAATTCCCTAAAAGCAACCCAGTCAATTGCAGACTCGGGCCAGAAAGCCAGCACTCAAAATGGACAATAATTAAATTGTAATATGGGTTACTATTGGAATAATGGGGAATCAAGTGGAAAGCAAAAGGGAATATGAAATGGAAACTGGGGTTATAGGTAAACAACTAAAATTAGCAATTCCCCCTAAAGAAGCATGGTTTAGGTTGCGTCAGTCTCCCAAGCAGCAATGGGTACCACAAGAAACTATTCGAGGCATATTAAAGCCCTATTAACTCCATATTCAGGGGCTATGAGTGTAGGGGGATTGACCTACAGTTTAGGATGTCAGGTTCACGAGTTTAGGGTTTTTTAGTACTTTCCTGCATCAGGGAATTTGTAGGTGTAACCCTAAACCCTAAACCCTAAACCCTATAGCCAAGGAGTTGCTCCTAAAATCTTGATCCCATCCTCAGGCCCCCAAAGATGTTCCCCTAACCTTAAGGGTTTAGGGTTTAGGGTTTAGGGCTTAGGGTTTAGGGTTTAGGGTTTAGGGACCTGATAACCAAACACTTCCTCAAAACTTATACTGCAAACACGAGCACCAAGATCCCAAGTAGGCAGTTAGTTGCGCAGTTGGACCCTAATCTGCATACATTGTTGGGGTACTTGCAATGTGAAGTAAGGGCATGGCTTCCACAAAACAACCTTGTTGTACCTGGCAGGGTAGCCGTTTCGTGCGGTGTTCCGCGTTTGTCCAAAGCTCTCTTGGAAAGTTACCGAAGCTATGTAGTTCTGGATGTCCAGGAACCCTAAACTCTACACCCTTCAGACACTTGAAGATCCAAAGAGGACGTTGCGGCCCAAGTCAAGACGGCAGAGGCTGCGATTCAGGCAGGGTGTAGGGTTCAGGGTTTACGTTTGGCTCTAGGGTGTAGGGTTCAGGAATCAGGGCTTCGGGGCTGAGATTCGGGCATGGGGCTATCACATAAACTCGGTTAGAGCTACAAGCCTTGGATTAAATGATCTGCAACCACAGGGCTTGTCTAGGGAGAACAGCGTGGATCCCAGCGAAGGGGATGCAAGTATGCATAGAAGTATAGTCCCCCTTAAGTAGATACAATATGGGTTATATGGGGATCCTATTATAATATACCCAAAACCATGTTCTATCTACTTAAGGGGTACTATAGGCTCTGGCATGGGAGAACGTGGCAACTCATCTCATTTGTGCAGCGCTTGCAGCGTTGTCTGCCATGCTCAAAGCACAAGCTGATAATACAAGGAAAGTCAGCCCTAATTCCTGAAGTGGCAGCATGCTTAAGAACGGAAACCACCGCGATACTTCATCAAATACAACAGGCTCAAATTGGGTTCTGGGTGTGTGTCACCAAGGGCAGCCGGCAGCGTGGTTCGAAGGACGTCGACAGTGTCTTCAAACGACGAAGTGATACGCGCAATCAATAACATTTACATGGGGCGCCATAAGTGTGGCTCAGACATTCTGAGCTCGCTGATGCAATCGTTGCAATCGTTGCGAAGGGGGACCTTCGGTTGGTTGAAAATCTTCATTGTGGCCTGCTGACTGCTGCCCCAAGTGCCTGCCCCAAGCGCAAAACGAAAGTGCCAAGGACGCTAGTGGCGCGGCACAAGCACAACATGCCAACGCAACTATGCATCCCGTTTTCGATAGTTCAGGCAGCCTGAGTAGGTGCCATGAAGGCATATCCTTGCCACAACGTGCCTTATTGAAATATCAGCCAAACTGTGGGCAGAAAAAGCGTCCGCTCCCAGATCACCATCTGGATAGCTTTCACATTACTTAGTACCCGCCTGCATAATGCAAAATAGCAGATACACTTCATGAGAGTATTTGAACAGCACCTGCAAGTTTGGCAACTTTGAGAACGTCGGAATGTCCCACTGCCCAGCAGCCTCGACCTGAATACTACCTGGGGATCTCCACAAGTAGAGTTAAGGGTTAACCCTAGGGATCCAAGTATACACATAGTACCTACATTGGGCTCTAAAATCCGTAAACATAACAACCTACAGTGGGCTATTTAGATCCCTAGGGCAAGAGATCTCGGCAAATTCGATACGAATCTGCCACTGTCCGCGTATCCAATTTTGAGCAGAGTGTCTCAGGCAAATTCTCGAAGCCTAAGGTTTGAATCGTGACTTCTAAGCGCATGCTCTAGACACAGCTTCTGGGTTCAGAGCTTCAAGTCGCAGAAAAACTACCCGAGGTACTATGAAAAAAGCATGTGTAAGCTTTGTTTCGAAGGGCTCCATTGGGAACAAGTATGTGGTCAAACGGAACCCTCAAATCAAAACCTAAACTCTACGAATAGTAGTTTCCATTTTTCTCTTCCATTCTCCCTACATCACCCCTATATAACCCTTAGATCCCTATAAGATCTCAATGATATAACCCCATACCCCAAAAAATAGACCGCCTGCCAAGTTTAGGCTTGAAGGGCTGGGTTTAGGGTTTAGGGGTTCAAGGTACAAAGTCTGGAGCCTGTGGTGTAGACGCCTACATGGTCGGAAACGCAACGCCTCGGTAAGCGCCACACCCCAGTAATCCCGCCCAACAATTTAGCACTATAGCCTTTTCTAGTTATCGAGGCCCATAGCTTAGCATGGGGGAGCCCCGTCCAGCCTACAACTAAACCACAAGCTCTAAACCCTAAACCTGCAACACCGCAGCCAACAGGAGGTCCATCTTTCTCTGCGAAATCTCCTCCGACAGCTGGACCTGAGGGGCTGTAAACATCTTTAAGACCTTCTGACGGTTTCCAGCATTCCTTATAAACCCCTGGAATCTACTGTGGAAGAACAACTACTCACGAGTATTTCTTTATACACCTTACATTGGGCACTGCCCCCACCCAGTAACAGTCTATATTAGGCATCCTATTAAGGGCTATACATATAACCATACTATAATTCTGACCCAACTGTTCCTGAGGGGGGGCAGTACCCAAACCTTACATAAGTAGAAGCATGTACAGTGCATACCAAAACCCCTCTTCAAGTTTTACATAAGCCCAGACCCAGGAGGCCTAGTGGCAAGGTGAGTAGTATTTTATTTGGGCATACTATGGTACCCAAGATAGGGTAGATTATATCCTCCTCTTGGCGTATAGTATTTTATGCAAGGAATATAACCCTAAGGGTCCAAGTACCGAACAATCATATACTTCCCCCAAACCTGTACTATAGTGACTATTACCCCAACCCCAAGTATCTAATTATTGGGTAATTGGACCCTCTGGGTAATCTTACTGGGTTCAGGGATTGCTACAGCGGTCTGAAGTACCGGACATGGTATTGCGCTCTGCTTAACTCATCCCAAAGGAGGCCCTACGGCAGGGGTTTAGGGTTTAGGGGCTTTAGGGTTTGTTTTGGGTTTAGGGGTGTAGGGTTTTAGGGGTTTAGGGATTTAGGGTTACGGGTTTAGGGTTTTAGGGTTTAGGGTTAGGGTTAGGTTTTTAGGGTTTTCAGGTTTTAGGGTTTAGATCAAGCACATATAGGGGTTATAGGGGCTATATAGGGAGAATGGAAAAGAAAATGGAAACTACCAGTTGGGGTTTAGGCCCTTAAGTAGAGAGAATATGGGGTATATGGGGATCTTATTATCATGTACCCCAAGCCACATTCTGTCTACTTAAGGGGGACTACATGCACCCAACTCTAATTCTTAGCTACAACCCAAGAAGATGAGCCATATTCAACCTGGGACTCATATTGCAATTATACTACGTACCCCAGTAGTACCCCTTTCCCCTTTTCATCTGGGTGTCTCCTCACTAAAGCTTTACTAAAGCTGAATACTAGGAAAAAGGGTACCCTATTACATAGGGGGTGCTGGGTAACGGAGTATGAGTATTAACCCCTATAAACCTTGTAGTTTCCATTCTATTTTCCATTATCCCAATAACCGAGTATGAGTATTAACCGTATTAACCCCTATAAACCTTGTAGTTTCCATTCTTTTTTCCATTATCCCAATAACCGAGTATGAGTATTAACCGTATTAACCCCTATAAACCTTGTAGATTCCATTCTATTTTTCATCATCCTAATATAAGCCCAACCCTAAACCCTAAACCCTAAACCCTAACCCCGATATAGTAGTTTCCATAGTCTTTTCCATTATCCCCATATGAGCTATAGTCTAAACTCCTAGTATCCCCCTTAGTAACCCTTATAGTAGTCCCCTATAGAATCCCCTATATAACCCCCTTGAAGGAGTTTAGACCATGGCTCATATTATACGTATAGTTACCACTGGGTGACAGCTACCCTGAACCTGAAGCGATTCCTCAAGCCATCCTTGGACCGGCTTTAAAAGGTTTAGGATTTAGGGTTTGGGATCTTGGGTTTATGGCATAGGGTTTAGGCCTTAGGTCTTAGGGCTTAGGGTTTAGGATTTAGGGCTTAGGGCTTAGGGTTTAGGGCTTAGGGCTTAGGATTTAGGGTTTAGGGCATAGGGTTTAGGGTTTAGGGCTTAGGGTTTAGGGTTTACAATTTCAGGTTTAGGGATTAGGGTTTAGGGTTTAGGATTCAGAGTTTAGGATGTAGGGTTTAGGCTTTAGGGTTTACGGAAGGAATACTTCCAGAGTAGTACATATGTAATCCACCAAAAATATGGTGATTTCCCGTTTCTCTTTCCATTGCTTCATTCCCTGCTAGCCAGAGGTAAGTCAGGCAACTCCAAGATGAATCTCAGTGTCCATGGCAGGTTCCATTTCCATTATCTTCTCCGTTTGATTCTTCGTTGTTGGGGCTGGATATCCTTGTATACCCCTTTAGAAACCCTTTTCGTTTGATTCTCCATTATTGGGACTCTATACATCCATCCTCAACCCTAAACGCTACACCCTAATACACCCCTATAGAAACCCTTTCGGTTTGATTCTCCATTATTGGGGTTATATATCCACCCTAAACCCTAAACCCTTATATACCGCTACAGAAGCCCAATAAACGCGATATAAACCCCTTTGATCCCCCCATCTCCGGGGACTTGTGTTTTCCTGACGCTTTCGGCCAACGTAAGAGCTGCTTCCTGGGGCCTGCGCGGCTTAGGGCTTATGATTTGGGGTCTAGGGTCTGGGTTTAGGGCTTAGGATTTTAGCAGGGTAATTAAAACCCAAGTATAACTGCACCTAGAACTGAGTTATAAGTCCCCGAACATGGTTCTATCTGGGTTACAAGTACCAGTTATAACTAGGTTATAATTAACCTGAACCTCCAAGTACTGAGCCACAGCTCCAATACCTTATTCATGCCTAGTTTGGAGTGGGGGAAGGGGTTACAGGGACGTATGCAGGGATTTTTCATTCGGAATCTAGAGGTCTGCGTCGCACGGGTTTCTCAAAGATCTCGCTCACTACCTAACTTCACAAGGTGTCCAAATCCTATAGAACCTCTGTGACCAATGCACAAGCACAACTCTCAACAGGGGTCCAGAATTCTGTGGGGCAGGTTTGGAAATCGAAATCGTTTTACGTTGTGTTTTTCGCACTTCACCCGACATCCCCCATATGGACTTCGTATGCAGTCCCTACATAGTTCCCCTATAAAATGGCCCACAATTTGCTTTCCCTACGACTCCCTGAAACATTATGCCCGCATCCTGTTTTATTCCTAAGTCCTCAACGCCCATTTTGCACAACTCTTGCTATGGACAAAAGTGCACAAGAAGAAACCTACTTTCTCTCCAAAGCTGGGAGACCTGAACCCCAACTCCCCAAACCCCAAACCCTATTCTAACAGCCTGAAAAATCCCAATTCTCCTCCCTGCAAAAATAGGTATAATCTGCCTGCATTCTAAATAAGTAGGCTCATACATTACCTGTGTCTGTGGGAAGAGAGTGACCAGGAGTCTCGAGGCGTGACAAAAGGGGATGATACCTTTGAGAAACTGAGGCAAGGGGTTCAGGGTTTTGGGAGTTAGAGTTGTGGTTTTACATTTAGGAACTGATAAAACATGATTCTCTTTAGAGTACAGGATTTCGGGCGTAAGGAGCAGGTTGAGAGACCCAGATGCTGCTCAGCATTTAACCCAATCCTTTTCCAACTACTAAACCTCCAGCTTAGGGATTGAGGTTTAGAATTTAGGGGTATCCCTCAGCAATGGAGAAGCAACTGGAAAATAAAATGCAACATGAATGGGAACTACTATCTGCACAGTTGTATAGGGATGATAAAGCCGCCTTACACACAGACTCTCAACATAGTTCAGTTAAAATGAATGGGTGGGACACTTGCTATTTGGAGATTGAACGGGGCTGTTCTCGGGGCTGCAACATGTAGGCCTCTCACAGCCCAACCTATGCCCTGAATCCTAAACCCTAAATCCTAAACCCTAAATCCTGAACACCCTAAGCCCTTTACATACCTATGCTATGCCAATAGCCTTTAAAACTAAAATGCGGTTTAGGGTTTAGGGGTTAGGGTTTATAGGCAAATATATCATGGGTATATCGGCGGTCTGAGTTCTGCTTTAGACTGAATGGCAAGATGGACCCTGAGGGTTGCGAGTCCATGTTGCTTGGGTACTGCCCCTCACCCAGTAGCGACATATGGATCAATTTTATGGGTCACATGCATTATGAAGGAAGGAAGGAAGGAAGGAAGGAATCGACCTGCGGGGGGCTCCCGCGGCCTCCCACACGTCTCCGTAAACGTCATCGACCCCC